>CM041777.1:254170153-254454758 GCA_023374045.1 Limonium bicolor | reverse complement strand
GTGCTGTTTGCTTTTCTGTGTGTTTACGACCTTACAAGATTAAGGCATGAAAAGAGTTTACGGTTGTTTATATTATGATGATGTATTATTGTGATCCTATCCCTTGGTGTGTAAAAGACCTATATGCTTGCTTGTGTGTGACTTAACAAGATCACTTGTATGTTCACTAACAAGTGCTAACGGGGGAGTGAGGAGTCCGGTCTGTTCCGGCCACGCGTGTGAGGACGGGGGTCGATATCATATCCGGTTCGACTCTCTTGGTGTATGTATAGGTTGTTCTCCAATTTGGTTTTCAACCTTCCCTTAGCTTATCCAAAGCTAGTTACTGACTCACGTCGGGCCACAGGGGCATACGTATGTTATTTCGGTGTGCTTGGGATCACTAATCCGACACACCTTGGGATTAAGTTAACCATTCAAATAACGGGATGGTAACGAGGTATGTAACGAGCTTAACATGGGATTAATGAAAATCCTTAGGCTCACTTGGTATTCTAACCATGATGGAATGTTCCTTGTGAGAACCGACCTTGTGGTGTTTGGATTGTTAATGTGCATGTTATGGTGAATAAATACATGTATATGATGTTGGTTGTTTTAAAAGAACTCCATGTTATCATGACAAGTGGTTTGCGCGTATCCCGGTAGCCGATGGGCTGCGCGTTAGCCATACCAGCAAAGGTGCTGACCCCCTCGGGGGCTCCATTTTCTTTTTCATTGCAGGATGAGACTCGAAGAGGCGGAATGGTTGTAGGTTTAGACCATAATACTTTTGTTTATTTTGGATGTTGGCCCGGGATGCGCCTGTGCTCCCGTGGCGTTATATTTGGTACTGTTAGTTGACGGTGGAGGATGTTATGTTGTAGACGGTATGTAAATTAAATACTCGGTTTTAATGGTTATGGTTATGTTTGGATGTTGGGTCCTATTGCTCGGGAGTCTGATCATCAAACCGATACGTTGTTATTTATTCTGCCTAGTTAACCACGTGGGTGGTTAACGGCGTTGTACACCAATTTGTTAGTTGTTGTTTAGTTGGTCATTTCCGCTGCGACTGTATTTATTGTTAGGCGCGTAGTAGGGGTGTTACATAAATTGTTACATAAATTAGGATAATAATCTTAATATAAGTTGTATAATATAATACAACTAATGGGAATAATCATCTAATATAAGATGATAAAATGTAACATATAATATAAGAGTTTTATAACTCATGAAACTTACCTATATGGTAAATATATACATATACAAGGATAATGTATATAAGGATGGATATATATTATGGTTGGAAACCATATAATATAATGTTGGTGGTTGTTACATGAAAAATAGTTACAAACTATAAGTTATAAGTTTTTGAATGCAAATATAATTTGCTAAAGATAATGGATTATATAATACAATGTATTATAATGGATGGTGGAAAAAATAATACAATATAATAAGTCATGCATGCATACATGCAACTATAGGTTATATACCTAAATTTAATGAAGGATAAAGATTAAAGAAATACAATGAATTAAACTTAATAGTCGAAATATTTTGACATACGAGTTTTAGTAACAAAGCCGACCGGTTTAGAGAAACCCGTAACAAATAACTGTATAAATCCGGGGATGAACTGTCGGGGTTACTTGTTATTCGGAAATACCGGATGTAGTTAGTCATGGAGACTGACTTATAGTTTTATTACCGTTTAGATCACACTTCAGACGAAGGCGCTTGACGAGCTAGTGGTCTACATTGTGCATCCTTGGTCTAAGGTGTACGGTATGTAAAGGGGTTTGATCCAGGTTGTCCTAAGGAATTCCTTGGGCTCGGATTTGGTTGATATCACTTGTGTGTTAAGTGTTTTGGATACGTGTATGTGATTATGTATGTTACTGCATTAATTATTTATGCACGAGCGTCCCACGGGACTAACACTACGTCGACTATAGATCGACTTATATAAACATACATATACGTTATTGTGATGACATGACGGTTACTTGATATAATACCCATAGTATTAATATTAATATATGGTAACCTAAGTAAAACACTTAGGAACGAGTCACGACATTGTCGGTCTCTAGAGCATGGATCTCGAACATGAATATAACCTAGATTACTTCTAGGTATGCGTGAGGACCTCAGCTGGAGGATCTATAGTACCACGAGGCGGTCAGGATGGCCAGACATCTACTAATGCTGGAGCCCAGAAAGGCAAGGGAGTAGATAGGGCATGAGTACCCTGAACTCCGTGAGACCGCTGGTGGAAGACTTTTGTTTACTTTGTTATGTGCTTACCTTGGATGTTAGACAGAGATATGTTATAAATATGTGGGAGTGTGTCATGGACCACTCGCCCTTTTTGTGTATGACTTTTGAGACTAGTTTTGTGGACTCGATACGAGTAACCTTGGAACCTTGACGGATTATATAGGGAAAATTACATCGCCCACCCATGACGTTTGGCGAAATTACACAGCCCACCCACGAGGTTTCAAAAATTACATTGCCCACCCATGTGGTTTCCACAATTTTACATCCATCAACTTTTCTAATATTTGATCAACTTAAAATATGGTTAAATGATATCCAAATTTGATGAAACTTTACATGGACGATGCTAAGGTGTTATATTTGTTCAATGCCAAATCCAAAGTTTTTTAAGGTCATATATGACCTGTAGGACCCAATGAAACATGAGACACGTTCATCGGGTCCCACGGATCATATATGAGCTTAAAAACATTGGATTTCACGTTTTACCAAAATATAACACTTTAATATCGTCCATGTAAAGTTTCATCAAATTTGGATATCATTTAACCATCTTTAAGTTGATCAAATATTAGAAAAGTTGCTGGATGTAAAATTGTGGAAACCACATGGGTGAGCAATGTAATTTTTGAAACTTCGTGGGTGGGTGTAGCCCATACTCAACGACGCGGAGTCAATAAGACCGGTGATTACTGAGCTAATATTTCCACCTGCATGGCGCACTTGCTACAGTTCGGGGGGGGGGGGGGGGGGGCGTAGTCAGAAATACCATAACCTCAAGGTGGTTACTTGTATTATCCCAAAACCTCAAGGGGTTCCCCAATAATATACTTTATTAAAAACTAGAACCGATTGTCTTCACTTGTGCCTAAGAGTTGAAGGTCTTATTGTTATAATCAATTCATATGTATTTTTATAAACCATTCACATTACTATTAATATTCTGATGTGGGATGGGATATTAAAGTAGTCCAGTTCGTCTTAACATATAGGTAGTTGTTTTTGTTTTATTGGAGACCGATGGCGAGTCGACCTCAACGCTTGTAGACTAGAGTTGTCCATATAGTTCGGTTAATTCAACCGAATTTTTTTCGGTGTTTTTAACCGTTTTTAAAAATTCAGTTTTTATTAATCGAAATTTTTATAGTTCGGTTTTCGGTTATTGAAAAGAATTTCTTGATTAACCAAAATATTTTTTAAATTAAAATTTTATATATAAATATAATAAAAATCATAATTTTTTACGGTTAAAAAACTTCCGATTTTCGATTAATTCATTTCCGATTTTTGAATCGAACTGACAATTGTTTTTTTTTTTTCAAAATTCAGTTTTATAACGTAGACGAACAAACAAGAAGGGTAATTTAAAAAAAAAAGAAAAAAGAAAAAAGAGAGGAGAGGAGTGGAGAAACTTCCACCCGGAAGAAAATATTGGAACAATGGACGGAGAATAGCCTGAATAGGGATATGTGATGATTATCGAACGTGGAAAGGGACAGTGGTAACCGGGACTCAGATAGTAGGGAAATTCTCGTCGTAAGCCGGTCGTGAACGAGATCGTCGATCGGCTTCCTGTTCCGTCTGTTTATCTTTTATTTTTCCCGCCTCTGCATTGCCGATTTGGCTCCTAATAATGTTTCCATCTTCGTGGAGAAAAACTAAAATGGTTTGTGCAGCTTGAGGGAGGAATTTTAGTAGACGGGATAGGGTTTGATCATCGGAGTAAATTAAGAGCGGCTAGCTGAGACTGAGACAGAATGGGACATCCTCAGCTTTCTCCCCGGTTTGGCAACGTCCAGCCTCAGCCGCCCGATTATCGCACAATCCATTGCAATGACAGGGAGGCCAATGCCATTGTCAAATTCAAGGTCGTGTATAATCTCTTCCTTTATATCTACGCGTTGAGAAGAACGTTGAGTAATTATCTTGTCCTATTTCACTTCTGATGAAAAACGTGCTTTATCACGGCTCTTATTTTAAGAAAAAACTATATGAAAGAGCAAAAAAAAATTATGGATAAGCCAAAACCACTCGTCCGTAAACACCAATTCTATACAGAAGTTAAGCAATCGTTGTACTGATTAAGAAGTTGCTCCTCGCTGAATGAGAATAATCAACTTTTCAGCGGTGTCATGTGATTTTACCTTTTGTTCCTCTTGCTCTCCCTTTATTCTGGATTGGCGCTCTCTGATAGTGATACCGGATTCAACTTTGCATCGCTTTTTATCCCTGGATGATGATGACGTCAGTGCTTGTACATTTATTATATATGGTTGTCTGGAGGACTTGTCCAGCTGGGGTTTCTTTGGCGGTTATACTGCTCTATTGATACAAGGTGTATGATATTATAAAATATATTCTCTAGTGATTCATATATGGACGCATAAAGATATTCAATAAGAAATTTGGTCAGGCAATGTAAAACCGGATAAATAATGCCAACTGTAAGGAAGACCTGAATCAGTCATAATCAAGCTGCAGTGCCACGGCGTCTTTCAGTGCTTCAGAAACCAAATGCTCTCACCGGATCTCCCCGGATCACATAGTATAAAATTATGATGCTTGATTTCACGCAGTAGTGCATTTTGTTCCTTTTATCTGTGAGATGTGGCATCTGTTATGCCTTCTGAAGCAGATTTAATGTAATGAGTGCAGGGAAATTCTGTTTCAACCACTAAATATAATATCTTTACATTTCTACCGAAGGGGTTGTTTGAACAGGTACAATTATTTCATCCTTGTAGAAGAATTGAATATCAAGTAACACATGATAGCGTATTGATGAATATACTCAGATGGATTCTCAATTACTTATTCCATTTTAAATTGACAGTTCAGGCGGGTGGCTAATCTATATTTTCTGACGATCTCAATCTTATCTTCAACACCTATAAGGTAAATGTGGTTCGATGACAGGCTCAGCCTCTCTTAAGATACCTGGAGATGAACTCGTCCATATTCTGCTTCTCGAAGCTGCCTCCAACCCAATTTCAGCTCTCAATTTTTTTAGCCGTAGCTTGATGGACCTTTTATTTGACTATCTTTTGCTAACTGCAGCCCAGTCAGTCCAATTACAAATTGTCTCCCGCTTAGCATAGTGCTCTTTATATCTCTCGTGAAGGAAGCATTTGAGGACTGGGTGAGTTACTGATCAGTGGAAAGTTTTCTTCGTCTACTCCTAGGACGGTAAAAGATTCGTTTTGGTCTTCACTGTCATTGTGGAAACTAAGATTTACACATTTTGTTTCTCCTTTCAATATTGGGTTCAACAGAAGCGTCTCCAAAATGATTTGGCAATAAACAATTCTGTTATCGAAGTACTGCAAGGTGGTAAGTGGGAACAAACTGCTTGGAAAATGTTGCAGGTTGGCGACATAGTTCGAGTACGTATGCCAATTCCACTGTTATATCTCAACTGTTTTACACTTTCTGACCTGTCTGCAGCCTCTGATAATTCATTGCTGAATTTAAGTTCTACACCTGTATGTATCCGGCATTGCAATTTGTTGGCATTTGAATGCTTTGTGCCTCTTTGAGTTACCCTTTGGCTTTGAAATGCTTTCAGTTTCTAATTATTGAAAGGTCAAAGATGTAGAAGCATTCCTTTAAATCAATTGCATTAATTTCCCCCCTTTCAAATATAAAAGTATGACTATTAGTGGTAGCCGAAATATCACGCCCCTACATTTATTATAAAAAAATTGACACTCGATAGTAAGAAATATAAGAGATAATAACTGAAGCAAGGGCAACTCGGCATCTAAATTATTGTGATCAAAGTTAGAAAAAAATTATTTAAAAATGGAGGGTGTATACACATAATTTGCTGTCATTTTGTAAACCTTTCTCTATGTCAAAGGTATAACAGGACTTGAGAAATCGATTGATGTCAAGATATAATTCATAATGGTAAGATCATCTGATCAAAGCAAAAAAACTACTAATTATTGGCACTCCCATTGTGAAAAAAGCGCTAATGGGTTTTGCTTTGGCTTTTGTTTATATATAATATATATATATTTTGATAGATAATGGCCAAATTGCCCAAAGGTTACTAAGTTCTTCAATCTATACCAGATACTACACAAACAAATATACATCCTTCTGAGCAGCACCAGATATTAATCACAAATGTTCTTCTTAGACTGAGCATCGTTCATCAGATGAAAGTGACACCAGTTCTTTCATCCTGACGAGCACTCACAAGGTTACACAGGATCACAAAATCCAAAAGATCTACCAAAAAAACCACAATCATCTACACTGATCACCTTGCTGGTTATTCCATAGCTTGGTAAATAGATTAACAAGAATTGCTTAGGTAGAAGCTGAGACATTAGAATGATGCGAAGACGAACGTCAACAGATCTGAACAAAGTTTGTCTTCCATCATTTAATTGATTGCTCATTTGCGTGCAGGTTAAGCAGGATGGTTTTTTTCCAGCGGATCTCTTATACCTTGCAAGTACAAATACTGATGGTGTATGCTATGTCGAGGTTCACATCTATGTCCCATGATTTTATATACTGGTTCTTATGCTTGCACTTGTCTTCCTGATGTTGAATCGTTAGTTTGAGACTCTTTTCATGTATATACTTTGTTTCCTCTGCTCACAGACATCAAATTTGGATGGTGAAACTAACCTGAAGATTAGAAAAGCGCTGGAAAAAACTTGGGATCACTTGACAGAAGAAAAAGCCTCAGAATTTAAAGGTTTGGTTACTCTGCTCTATGTAATGTATGTATAATGACTATCCTTCAGACAGTTCACTGCTCAAGTGGTAGAACTTTACCATACTAACTTGAGTAGCATCTTCCAGAAGAACTGTTTCTGACATTACCTCACTATGAGAACGTTCTACCCTATCATAGTAAGGTTTACTACATGACCAGCCGTTTCTAGTCTGCTGGCACTGTTCCACATACAATAGAGCCATCCTTATTATGACAGCAACTGATATTTTGTAGGTTCTAACCTCAAAAGGTTTTTATTTCCTTGAAACTGAAGTTCATTGAATTATAGACTCTGAGCTGTAGTTTATCTTTCTAAAAGCACTTGCAACATAGGAACCATAGTTTGACTCTCAATGTAATTACAAAGCTTACGAGCTTGTATCTAGGTTCTCGGAGACCTTAAATGGAAAGATATAAGACAGCTTTTCTTTTCATCTATCTTAGAGCTTCTGGATAGAGAGATTCAGAAGGTATCTGATGCCGGAGTATTAGTCCCCCTTCACGCTTTAAAGAACGATAAGGACTTAAATAGAAGTAACAAAGGTAAAGCAGAGGCAAAGAGGGGTGACGCATTGCCGCTGCGACGCTCGAGAAACCTCATCCGTATTGACCGATAAAAGTGTTTTCCGCTCTATGGTTGTCCCATGAGCTCCTTGATTAAGTCATTCGTTGGACTTGGTTTTTAGATTCTACGCAAGGAAGTTCACATGGTTATTGTGCAGCTGAATTGCTGCCCTGGTGGTGTAGCTGTATCTGTTGTTTTTGGTTTATGTATTGACATTTGTTCCTTTTAAGCTCTATTTGCATTTCTTTGCCAAATAATTTGCTTATCCTGGAAAATGAAATAAAAATATCGTCAATGATATCAGGAGGTATTGAATGGTCTTAAATTGTCTATTTGTAAATTTGCAGGTGAAGTACAGTGCGAGCAGCCAAATAATTCACTCTACACTTTTACTGGAAACCTTATCATTGAAAACCAGATATTGCCCCTGAATCCAAGCCATCTGTTGTTGCGAGTATGTGTGATTTTCATATGATTATGCCGTGTGTTATATCATCTTGGTGGCTGCTCATACTCGATAAAGATTGAACGCCTGCGTGATCATTTTGTGACCTGTTTGATGTAGGGTAAATATTAGCTGACGCATTTTATGTCAATTCTTTTAGGGTTGCAGTCTCAGAAATACTGAGTATATTGTTGGAGCTGTTATCTATTCCGGTCATGACACAAAGGTTTTCCTTACGATTTTATCCTGTGGAGCAAGTTTGGACATTCATTTATTCAATTTTTCATACAATTTTGAAGGAAATTTAAAAGTTAGTCATGCTTGTTGCTCTATCATATTCTTACCTTTACTCTTTGTACTTACTAAGTTTTATTGCTTCCTACTGCTTTAAATAAGGTTATGATGAATACCATGGCCAGTCCTTCAAAAAGAAGCACATTGGAGAGAAAACTTGACAAACTGATTCTTGCTCTTTTTGGTACTTTGTTTATGATGTGCTTTATAGCAGCCATAGGCAGGTTTGATCAGTACCTTACCACTTCAGAATTCTATAGATCTATGACATCATTTCTGACCATCCATAAACGTAGCATTACTCTTTCCTTGTTCTGCCAGTGGTGGATCCATACATGAGAAGTACTACTACTTGGGTCTTACAGGAAAAGATGTAGATCAGCAATTTGATCCTAGCAACAGATTTCTGGTAAAGCTCCCAAAGCATTCTTAATATGACCAGCAATAATGTTTTTTTTTACTTCTCTTTTAATTATCTTAGTTTCATAATTATCCTCGTTAAGACTGATACCTCTTCATGTCAACCTTGCAGGTATTAGTATTGACTATGTTTACACTTATTACTCTGTTCTCAACAATCATACCAATATCTCTTTACGTATCAATCGAGGTAGCTTTGCTTAATTTGAGATTATACTTCTGTTGATATTTGGATCTTTTGTCGGCACATAGCAAATAATGCCAGCTGTTGTATTTGACTGCTACAATTGTGTTCTGCTGCAGAGCATAAAATTTTTGCAATCTATTCAGTTTATCAACAAAGACTTGAATATGTACCACCCAGAAACCGATACCCCAGCATTAGCACGAACATCAAATCTTAATGAGGAACTTGGGCAGGTAATTTTGTAGAACTCAAGTGGACTTGCAATGTTGGGAGAGATTAAGAGGAATCTGGAAACTTGTCTGTATTCTCTTGCTGATTGGAATCTGAATAGAAAGCACCTTAGGAGAGCTGGGAAGATAATTGCAAAAATCTGATTCTTAAATCTGAATTAAAAGTTCCTCAGAATTAGAATGGAGATAACGCTGATCTTGATGATTAATCCTTAATGTCAATTCCTAGATAAATACTTCACCTATATTGATTGCTACCAAGTTCTGATGTATTGATCTCTATCTGAATAAATCCCTGTCCGTGTCTCCACCAATCATTTAGTGGAGTTTTGTTTTAGTGAACATGTGAGGTTGATTATCTAATTGTTAGTTCAATATCTTATCATTCCATATACGTATGTTTTCTAGCAAAATATATAATATATTTGTCCTCTGCGGCCACAAATGTCCGTGGCTCTTTCTGATGGTCATAAGCCTTCTTATAATTGTCAGATTAACACTCTTACACTACGTTTATAATTGGGGTATTTTCGTTCTTTCTATTATCTCTTGTTCAGGTCGAATACATATTTTCAGATAAAACAGGGACTCTGACCAGAAATTTGATGGAGTTCTTCAAGTGTTCAATTGGAGGAGAGGTGTATGGTAGTGGGATTACAGAAATAGAGAAGGGGGCTGCCGAGCGCAATGGTACCAGGCTTGAAGAGGTATATTTTCTGAAGACCATCCTCTGTGAACGGATCGTGTAGCATGATATATGAATATAGTTTAACTGAACTAATTTATTTATGATAGGTGCAGAACTCTACTAAAGCTGTGCTTGAAAAAGGTTTCAATTTTGATGATGTTAGGATTATGCATGGCGCATGGAGGAATGAACAGAATCCAGATGTATGCAAGGTATCTTTGATGAAAAGTACCATACTAAGGATCAAACGTTTTGCCTTTGTTACTGTTAAGTATTTAAGATTTTTCAGTTTACGTTTCCAGTTTTGTGTAATCGCAATTATTTTCAACAAGCATCTTCAGCGTTTGATGAACTCAAGCACCAGTTTGACAGTTTGCATAGCTGGATATTGTTCTATTGTTTACTTGTAGGATTTGTTCACAGGTGTCAACTTAGGTCCTGTTTGGAAAGAGACAGAGGCAGAAAGTAAAAAGATGTAGGAGAAAAAGTAATGTGTTAGTTATTGTTGTTAATTTGTATGATATATTGAGACAGTAAGCTGCCAACTTGCTCAATGGGCACAACTTAATTGAGCATCTTATTTCTGAAATAGGTTTATAATTTCTAATACGGTCCCCCGTGCCATATCCACAATCCACTCTGATTGCTATTTACTATGTTTATTTCATATTTTATAATAATTTCATTTCTTAACTCTTTTTTACTCTGGTAACTCTCTCTCCTACTCCTCCCTGTTGCTCTCTTCGCAACTACTCTCCCCTTCTTTCTGATTCTTTGACAGCATATGACACATTCAAACGTTAAAGAAAAAACTATCTATATAAATACATATTTTGCGCAATTGGATAAATAATTAAAATGTTTTCTTCCTTTATAGGAGTTTTTCAGGTGTCTTGCTATTTGTCACACAGTACTTCCTGAGGGGGACGAGTCACCTGAGAAGATTATCTACCAAGCTGCATCCCCTGATGAAGCTGCTTTGGTCACTGCTGCAAAGAATTTTGGTTTCTTCTTTTTCAGGTTTGATATCAATATCGTTCTCTGTTACTGCACTAAGGTGGCATTGTATAAGAAGATTGAAGTAGTGCGTGATGACTTTTTCTCTGGTACTTGTTTTAAAAAAATGTTTGTCTACTTTGTAGAACTGTATCTTTTATGTCAACTTTTCAGAAAGACCTTGGCAGAGGTTATTGGTCTGAAGTTTGAAGTGCATCTGGTTATCAGTTTTACTCTTTTGGTATCAGGCGCACCCCTACTTCGATATTTGTGCGTGAGTCTCATGTTGAGAAAATGGGTGCAATTAAAGATGTGGCTTACGAAATTCTGAACGTTCTTGAGTTTAACAGGTTAGTATGTCTCGCTCAATATTATCACTCTTATTTATTTCTATGGACAAGAATACGGCTGGAAATACTGATAGTGATTTTTATTTTACCTCCTTATCAGTTTAAGGAAGCGCCAATCTGTTGTCTGTCGACATCCAGATGGACGACTTGTTTTATACTGCAAGGTTAGTATTGAAAGTTTGCCAAATAGATGTCAGTCCGACAGAGCTAGTAAGGTTACGAACTAAACCTTATATTTGTCTAAACAGGGAGCTGATACTGTAATTTATGAGAGATTGGCTCAGGGAAATGACAGCCTTAAAAATATAACTAGACAGCACCTGGAACAATTTGGATCTGCTGGTTTACGTACGCTTTGCCTGGCCTATACAAATTTAGGTTCAGAAGCATATGATGCCTGGAATGAAAAGTATATACAGGCAAAGTCTTCTCTGCAAGACCGGGAGAAAAAGTTAGATGAGGTACCCTCTCAATCTACCATGCGGACGCTCACTAATTGTGTTGTCCTTCCTATTGTTCACTTCAATAGTTCTTTCATGCAACATTACTAGTTTATCTCAATTGTCTAAGCCCTGTACGCCAAATATCCTGCTTATGTATTCTACATGAGAGCCTCCCCAATAGAGAGGGAGGTGACTCTTGGTTACATACTGACACAATGGAAAAAAGTATAAGGAAATTGATGAGGTGGAGGAGAGATAGGAGGAAGAGAGGGTGGCTTAAATAAGCAACATGGAGAGAGTTGCTTGCTGTCAAAAGAAGAGTGAGGCTGATTGGTGCACTGGTCTCTTCAGGTTGCACTGACACTGCTTGCCTACAAATTACACAATCATGAATTCATTCCGTATTTCTCAAACTAACAATTAAAGAATGTCTTCTCGGCTGATTAGAGTAATGTCTAATAAAATGGATCTTCGTGGAATACCAATATGATTAAGGCTGGGTTAGATAAATTAATGTTCTCTGTGGAGAAGTAGGTGGCTAATAAAGGTGAAAATTTGATCATTATGTTTTTACTGGTACGACTTTCTTGTTCCTCCTAGCTTGTTCATTTGTTGTTTTATTACAGTTATCCTAATTCCCGATGAGCAGGTGGCTGAAATTATTGAAAAGGATCTGATATTGATTGGTAGCACTGCTATAGAAGATAAGCTTCAAGAAGGAGTTCCAGCTTGCATAGAAACCCTTTCAAGGGCTGGTATCAAGATTTGGGTGCTGACTGGAGATAAGATGGAAACAGCTATCAATATTGCATATGGTGTGTTCATTGTAAATCATTTGATGTCTGTCTCATGTCTCGTATGATTTTAGAGTATAGTAGAGATGCGTGTTCTTGCCAATGCACTAAATTGTCTTTTGGAATTGCAGCCTGCAGCTTGATAAACAATGACATGAAGCAATTCATCATCAGCTCTGAAAGTGATGAGATCAGAATGGCTGAGGAGAAGGTAGATGGTTTTATTTGCAGTCCATTGCTTTGTTGACCCCTTCATTTGTTCCTGTTCCGAGTTCAGCACTGCTTTTCCTGTAGGGGGATCCACTGGAAATTGCAAAAGTGACCAAGACAGAAGTCAGTTCTCAGCTGAAGAAATGCCTCCAGGAAGCCCAGCTAGATCTCCAAACACGTGGTGGACCAAAGCTTGCACTTGTAATAGATGGAAAATGCTTGATGTACGCTCTTGATAGACACTTGCGAGGAATGCTTCTAAGCCTGAGTTTGAATTGTTCGTCCGTAGTATGTTGTCGGGTTTCTCCTCTACAGAAAGCCCAGGTATCATATTGAGTATGTTATTGTTTCTATTATGCATCGACAAGCCAAACCAGTTTTGAATTGTAGATGGGTTTTTCAGTTATTTGCCTTGGTCAGAAAAGTGGCATCCTGTATGTATGCTGTAAGCCTAAAATTGGTGATCCAACCTTGAAGTCTGATTCACTTTGGCAGATAATTTTCTAAGAGCTGGTAGGTGACAGTTGGAATGGTGTAGAAATAGCGATGATACAGGTAGAGTTAGGACAAAATAAAAGCACAATGGTGGATGTACAAGTTCGTGGCATCCTACAATGAACAATACATCATATAGACGAAGAATCTAAGACCTTAGGGCAGCAAAAGTTCTAACTTTATTAATTATTACTGGCGTAGAAAATCCTGAATAATACATGAAAATTCAGGGAATGTTAATTTGATGATCATGCTACTATTCATATGATCTCCCACAGATCTTCTAGCTTAGCACTGAAGTTAGAATCTCCTTTTTTTTCTCTGTTATCTGCTTATGCAAGTGCAATGATAGCTCTGATAATGTGATATCTTTACCGATCTTTGTAAGGATGCTTTCTCATCCGGATACCAACCTTTTTATTCTTATAACAATATACTTATATCATATAAGTATCCAGAGATTAAAAATTATGGGGTCACTGACGAATAGAAATTTCTATAGTTAATTTTTTATGATATTTGTGGGGTCACTAAGACATAAAATATCTACTATTTTATAAAAAAACTACATTAAAACTTACTATGATAATTTTTTTTTACAAAAGTCATGGGGTCACGTCACCCCCTCTTCGGTCCACCCCTGCTTATATCTCAAAAAATCTCTAATATAGGTGACGAGCATGGTGAAGAAAGGTGCAAAAAAGATCACACTTGGTATAGGAGATGGTGCTAATGATGTCAGCATGATCCAAGCTGCTCATGTCGGTGTTGGTATTAGTGGTCTTGAGGGAATGCAAGCAGTTATGGCCAGTGACTTCGCAATAGCGCAGTTCAGATATCTTACTAATCTGCTTCTTGTTCACGGGAGGTGGTCATACATTAGAATATGCAAGGTTTGTATTGTATCCTCTTCAGGTTGTCAGCTCAGCTGTTTGGTGATGTGATCAGAGACTGTATAAACTTGGGAATATGCGTTTGCAGGTGGTGACATACTTCTTTTACAAGAATCTCACATTCACATTGACTCAATTTTGGTTTACCTTTGAAGCTGGATTTTCTGGTCAGAGATTCTATGATGATTGGTTCCAAGCCTGTTATAATGTCCTTTTCACTTCCCTGCCTGTGCTAGTGCTTGGACTTTTCGACAAGGTAATTACTGGCTAGGAATCAGAAATACCAATTCACTTGACAGTGTTGGCTAGTTCCTGTTGATATCTTAGTTTTGTAAGTTGGGAATGCTGCTCGTTTTTCTTCGTCCAGGATGTCGGCGCTTCCCTTTCCAAGAGATACCCCGAGTTATACAGGGAAGGGATTAGAAATAAATACTTCAAATGGAGAATTGTTGGGATATGTGCATTCTTTTCAGTCTATCAGTCTGTTATATTCTTTTACTTTGTAACCACATCTGGGGTCAGTCCCCAGACTTCATCAGGGAAGATGTTTGGTCTTTGGGACATTAGCACCATGGCTTTTACTTGTGTTGTTGTCGCTGCCAATATACGTCTTCTGATGAGCTGCAATAACATTACAAAGTGGCACCACATGAGCGTTTGGGGAATATTAGGATGGTTTTTTTCATTTTCATCTACTCTGCTATTATTACCAAGCACGATAGGCAGGTGAGTTCTTACCTCTTCCTCTTGAGAATTTTTTATTTTTCTTTTCTAATTGCTCCTGTTTTTCATCTTATTGTGGGTGGCTTCGGACTCCCTAGGAGAACGTGTTTTTTGTCATCTACGTCCTGATGACTACACCATATTTCTATCTTGTGATTCTTCTAGTTCCTGTTGTCGCACTTCTTGGCGATTTCCTATACCTAGGGTACGCAGTACTCTTCTCATGGAATTGATTCTTATATGTTTCTTCTGTCCTTTTTGCTTTGTTTCCTCCACGCCTTGGATGAAGAGAAGATGACACAAATAACTTAAGATGTTAATCGTTTCCCCTTGATTTGCAGGGTTCAGAGATGGTTTTTCCCGTACGATTATCAGATCATTCAAGAACGCCACAGAGATGAACCAGACGAAAGCACCAGCGCCAGATTTCTGCATGTTGAGACTCGTCTTAACCCTGACGAAGCACGAAGTGTTGCTATTGCCCAGCTTCCGAGACAGGGGTCTAAGCACACTGGGTTTGCCTTCGATTCTCCAGGCTACGAGTCGTTCTTTGCCATGCAGGCAGGTGTTTCTTCTCCCCATAAAGCTTGGGATGTGGCCAGAAGAGCCAGTGTCAAGCGATCACGTGCTAAAAAGTCGCACAAGAGTTGATTCTTCTCCATTCTCCTTTGGCTGGCGTGTACAGAATTCTTATGGTCGTCTTGCCCCGTGCTTCATGAATCATGACTTAGAAGTACATATTAATTATGTTGTAGCCGTTTCTCTTATGGTTTAATTTTTGTCACCAGGCACAATTATTTATGATCATAGGCGCTATGTAGAGGTGTGCCTTTATGAGACACTGGGAATATACTGTACTCGATCAGTTGCATAATACTTTGTTATTGCCAGCCCAAAATTATCCCATCTCTGCTTCTTAGCTTACCCAGTTTTGACAAATGTCATTTTCAAGGATGTCAAATGATATCACCTGTTACATCCGAATAATCTGACTATCACGCTCTGTCGAGACATTTTGTGCTGTTTTATGTAGAACACATAGAATAGAGACAATCTAAAATATACAAAATGTGATAGTGTTTAAACAAAAAGAACTAGGCCAATACACTTTTTTCAATCTGTCAATTAAAGCCGTACACTCGCACATCCTTTCAGAATGGTGATTAACATGGATGCCCAAATAAAAAATGAACATAAATAAGCACGGTAAGTGTAATTTCAATAGCAAACACTACCATATTGTGGTGTCAAGTTATGTACACGTACACCGCGCAGCGGATACCACCCAAAGAAAGCTATAGGATAGAATCTCAAGAGTTGGGACACTAACAAAGGGGCATACGCATAATTTACAGCGTATAGCCTCTATCACAACTTGAGAAGTAAAGATGGACGACAGTTCTCCTTCATATGGGGACACAAGCCTAGCTTAACACCGTACAGGCCTATCATAACTTGGAGGTAAAGACGGACAGTTCTCATTCATGTGTGCATAAGGCTCCACAGTGTTGTACAGAGGCAATTCCATCCTATATTCTCCAAGTAGCTGACAAAATGGAATCTTCCCGTCCTCCGTGTTGCACCAACTCGGCAACCGTGTCACGTTATTCTCAAATATCTTCAACATGTAAGCGTCACGAATCTATAGAGAGAAAGAAAGAACAGTCATATAATCCAGAGTAAGTTACAAACAGTTATCATGCTTTCAGAACATATACTCTTCTGATTTCTAAACTTGAAAGATTTTCAGAGGCAACTTACAGTAAATTCTGTTACTTGTATAGAGCTAGCTAGAGGCCCAAGAATCCCAGCTTCTTTATACATAGAAAGGATGAAGGCAACACATGTCGTTGATTTCCCATCACTATATTCCCACTCATCTTGCTCAGGGATTGCGAGTAACTCATCAAAAGCTATGCCTCGTTTTTCTGTTTCCAGAATAATATCATGCAAATCCAACCCCTAGAAGGACGAAACCACCAAAGTTGACTTAATGAAAAATCTAAGAAACAGCAACAAATAACTAGAATACAGAAACTAGCATAAAACTGAACAATGATAACATAGAAAAAGTACCTCAGTTCCAAGCCGCTTATTTAGAGCTTCATTCCACATATTTGCAGCATATGCTGGTTGGACCCTAGTCCACATAGACATGACAGAAAGCACCTGCATAATAATACAAAAAGTCATCATCAAGCTTGAGCTTCTACATGAAGCATATCACACCATGGAGATGGTAACATCAAAATGTTAGAAAGTGTCCAGCAACTAAGAAATAAAAAGAGCACAACCAAACAAAGCAAAGCATTTACCAAGTGAGCATCAAGCGGAGGCGGGTAGTTGTCACCAATCGTGTCAATCCAACTAAATATCATGTTATGATAGCCATATGGTTTCCCTGACATGCTCCGAGCATATTCCCATGCAGCTGTGGAGTTGAATTTCGCACGCAAGTCAGGGTGTAGAGGCAGTAGAGCTATTTGTGGATTAGATGCATCTTTAAGAGCCAACTCCCACCACTCATCCCATGGAATCACGACAATGACTTCTTCACCCTTTAAACAATAAATAAATTCCATGTTCAGACCATAAATTCCTAAACTGTACATCAAAAGATAGTTTTGTCTAGCATGATGTACAACAAGAAATTAAGACCAACAAAGTAAGAAATTTTATGATTCAGCGACACTGTATAATATGTTCTCCAACCTTTTCATTCTCGTGCCCCGATTCACCAACCCAGAGATTCCCCGAGTCATCTTTCAAGCAAACAGCAGTATGACCAGCGAATGCCCCAGTCACCCATTTCTCCAGGGTCTCAAATCCACCCCATCGACCACGGATTTTAGAAACAGCTAAGAAGTCGCCAGAATGAACATCCTCAGGATTGATAGTAGTTTGCCAAGGCGGCGAACGCTTCTCAAAAGTGGCACCCATATGTTTTTCAAGAAAAGCAATGTTGGCATGCTCGCCCCAGTAAGAGTTTGAGAACAGAGGCAAAACATCCATGAGAGAGCGTAATGTCCCAAGCATTCCTGATGGCATGAGGAAAACAGATACTCCGTGCTGCTTCACCTGCTCCGCGTGGTTAAAAAGATCTATAAGAATACTCTAAAGGTCCAATCCAATCATTGACTAAAGAAAACAGAGTAGTAATCACACGTACATATTCTAACTCGGCAGGTTCTTCCCAGGATCCAAATTGCAATGTATGTTCGCGTGCAGTGAAGTAGTAATCCCAAGTTAACCTATACGGTGTAGCAAACACGTAAAGGTCCACACATGTCCAGCTGTGAGCAGATGATGTCTGAAAAAACGTTGAGAAAGTTATAAATCTCAACTGCTATATATCTGGGATGTATAGTAAACAGCATTAATATTCTTTTCCTCTAGGAATTGGCGTAGAAATTATATGTTTAGCTCCAAAAAGAGCAGCATAACATCTTTAAAAATGAAAGTGAGAAACATGATACTATATAGATTCTACTCGCAACAGATGTCATTTGCATACACAAGCAAAGTTCATTAGGTACAAGAAAGTTAAGGCATATAATATAAAGTATATACTGAGCGATGTTTCCTGATGTAAACCAACTAGTTAGAATACAAGTGACATTCCACTGGACAAGACTGAACTTTCGAATAAGCTTTCTTTTCTATATAATATCGCTGAGCTGATACGATAAAATTTAAGGCGCAGCTGCAGTATGAATTGCAGTAGAGGCTCAAGCTATTAGAATAAAGCATTCAACTTGTCGCAAAACATTTTAAATTCCCGTTTTGAGAAAACATTTTCCACAGAAAAACCAAGAGATAACCCAATTTTCAAACAAATACTTGTATGATTAAGGTCAAAACACTACGCAATCACAATCAACGGGGCAACCATTCAGCGTCAGCAGAAATTAATATACAAACGAGATGGTGAGATTAAAACAGTAAAATAAGAAGCAAAAAGCGAGCATCTAAGATCATACCGTGAGGTGAATCACGCCGCCACCCAAACCCTGATCATCATCTTCCGTGCTAAACTCGAGCTGAGCGCTGTTGTCGCCAAAGCATGCGCCTTCCCACTGGATCGTACCATTTTGGGGCATCACAGATCCGACATAAGAAGGCAGCAAAGCGACGGAGCTGTGGAAGTTGTTGAGGACTGGCCAAGATATACCTCCGGGTAGAATTGGGAGAACATCGGACGGCCTGAACGGAACCTGGAAGGCAGCGGCAGTTATGCCCAAATTCAAACCAAACCCTAATATAGAAAGAAGAAGAAAGCACGCCAGATGAAGTTCCGGTGGAGGTCCGGTTCTTCTGTGGCAAGAAGCCATTTTTTATTGCTTCAAATTCTGGTTACTTTTCTTAAAAGAGTGGCGGGATTCAATGGGTTGAATTTGGGCCCCCTCCCCAAAGAGGAAACCCAGGCAACCCTAGCCCAGAAGAAGGGAAATTAGAGTTATAGAGCTCCTAATGTTTGATTCCCAGGGGCGGTGCTAATCTACGGAGGAAGGAGGAGATTGGCGAACCGTGTCGGGGCACGAGACGAGAATTGGATGATGTCTGACGTTAGATTTTGATGTAGGGGATCCTAAAAGTTAGTTTGTCAGCCTCGCCGGAAACGGGTTAAACTTTACGTGTCAATTCAGAAATTTTCGTCGGGGAAGATAAGATTGCCAGGTCTTTTCTCTGACGGTGCGAAATGAAAGGAAAATCCCGCCGGTTGCCAAAGGTGAGAAAATGAGACGTCACTCATATATAATACAAGGTTTCTTAAAAGAAATACGCTTAACAGTTGAAGTGCAAGTTGAACTGGCTACGTTAGTTAAATGACAAAAAAAAAAAAGAATGGTTACGTTAGTTGAAAGATGCTAACTAAGATTCTACTTGTCATTCCAACTTGCACCACAGTCCGTCCGCCTTAGAAAAAAGGTTTATAAAAACGCACAAAGCCTGAAAGCCAGCACTTGTTAATTAAGCAGATTTAGTCGTGCCTAAACAAAACTAACAAAGTATGTGACCACTTCACAAAAAAGAAAAAAAACAACAATAATCGTTTGGTCGTGAACTACAAATAGAAAATACTTGGAAGTGTTGTGTGTTCGATCTGTGGTTATTGTGTCAACAGAAGAAGAGATTTAGAAATGAAGTATAAAAGAGTAGTTTACGAGGAAGAAGTCAAGAAGAGGCTTCCATCCTGTGAACCTTAGTGCAAGCAGAGGCGAGCAATTGCGAGCCCACAGCTTCAGTGTGAAATCGAATTTATAATCCTCTATGGGTCTCTTCAGTTTTCCCTTCTCTACTTGTGTTTTGTGATTGAATTCTTCTACGGGTTCCTCTTAGTCAAGTTTTTTTAAGGCCTTCTCTTCAATCGCTAGATTTGAGATCTGTATAATATATTGAGAGTGTTTTTTGGTGGATTGAAGTGTTATCCCTTCCTTCAAAGGTTAATAAGACTATTTGGGGCCATTTTCAAATCCTAGATCTCCGGTTTGGTTCCTTGTGAGTTGTAGAGTTAGGTGGTGAGTTATTGTTTGCGGGTCTTTTGTTTGAACCATCTAGTTGCTTGTTTTGTTTGATGAGCTATTGATTAAGATGCTAGTCTCAATTGGCAGGCAGGTGTGGTGATTCTTGTCTTTGGTTGGACGAGTATTGTGGTTTGGTGATTTTCCTGGAATTTCTAGGAATTGGTCCTTAGCTCCGGTTCCTTGCAAAGGCATACCTTACTTATCATTAGAGCTGTCAACACTGACCCAGCCTAGCGGTCCAATCCGGTCCGGCCCGAAAATAAACCCTGAAAAGCCTGTCCGAAAAAAAATTCGGGCGGGCTTGGATAACAAATCAGGCTCGAATGAAAAACCGGGTTGGGCTTCGGCAAAATTTCCCGCAACTAAGCCTGGCCCGCCCGGTTTATTATCTTATATAGTTTTATAAATATAATATTATACTCCCTCTTGTTCTCAATATATGATTATTTGAGTCCTTTCACTATTTTCAAAATATAACGTATTCTAGTCTTTTTTGTCATCTACTTTTCAATTCTATCACTCATCTTTAATTTCACAACTCTACTTTTCAAATTATTTCAATTCCCAATGCAAAAATTAAGGGCAAAATAGTCTAATTTTTTCGTCTTTAATTCTTATGCCTATAACTAGAAAATCAAGTATTGATAATAAAAGGGAGTATATATTTATTTAATTTAACTTTATATAATACCTTTTACTATTTATTTAAATAATATATAATATCTATTAATATTACATACACATATATACATATATAATTAAATATATTAATATTATACATAATCTATATATTTTTTAAAAAAATTAATAATAATATTAAAAAAATTATAAAACCGGGCGGGCGGGCCGGGCAATGGCAACGATTAAAATAAATCCGGGCCTAGCTCGGCCGGCCTGAAAAAATAAAACCGGGCTTGGATAAATATATAGGCCCATTCGGGCTTAAAATTTAATGTTGACCCGGCCCGAACCCGGCCCGCCCGCCCGTTTGATCAGCTCTACTTATCATCAAGGTTGCCTTCCCTAGGTGGTCTGCTATGATGACTTGTATCTCTCTCAATTGTAGGGGTCTAGGTAAGCCAAATTCAAAGTTCGGGTGAACACTTTAATTGCCGATTATAAATCGGAAATTATTTTCTTGATGGAGACTTATAAAGCCTGTGAAGATAAGTTTGAATTCTTTCGCTCTTTTCCCTCATATTGTGGGGAGGTTGTTAGTAGTAGAGGAAGAAGTAGTGGTTTGGCTCTGATGTGGAGAGTTGGCATAGGTATGAAGATCAAGCACCTGAATATCTCTCATCATCATATGTCAGTAGGGGTCACTTTCCAGGGAGGTAATCCTTCTGTCTTCACTGGTTTTTATGGGTGGTCAGACTGTAAGTTAAATTATCTCTCTTGAAAACTTCTAGGTGTGTTAGAGATTAAATTACCCTGCCTTGGATTGTGGCTGGTGACTTCTACCAGATTATGTATAATTCTGGAAAAGACAGGCGGGAGAAGGAGACATGAAAGTCAAATAGAACCTTCCAGGAACATTATCTCTCAATGTAATCTTCATGACATGGGTGTTTTTGGAGATTTTGGTACTTATACCAACTGCCATCTAGATGATAAACATTATACCAGTAGGCTGAATAGATGTTTTCTGCTCTCTGGGATTACAAGCTTTCCCAAAAAAAATTGTGGAACATCTTCCTAGTGAAAACTCATATCATTGTCCTTTCTTATTAGGTTCTACAGTAGTGTGCTTGAAATAATATTCAGATTTGATAATAGGTGGTGGTTGGAAGTGAAGTGTAAAGCAATTGTGTTGGCAGTCTAGGGTAAGGACCATCTAAATCTTGCTCAGAAATTGTCTCAATGGGGTATATTAAGAAAATTAAGTGGAAACTCTCAGCAAAAAAAAAGAGTTGCAGGTTTTCTCAAAGGGTACTCTTACTTTTGGTGCTAGGATAATAACAAAAATAGGCTCCTTCTTGAGATTGAACTTCTAGCGAAAGAAGAAATCTGGTGGCGGCAAAGATTTAGAGTTGCTTGGATCAAGGAAGGGGACAGGAACACAAAGTTCTTTCATTCGTAGGCCTCAATTTCTAAGAAGGAAAATGATATTTTGGGGCTTAAAAATGGCAATCACGAGATGTGTTACAGTTGGCCTGAGATTGAAGTGATCTCCATAAATTAGTTTCAGAAGTTGCTCTCTTCTAGTAATCTAGTGGGGGATATCCGTTTTGAGGATGCAATAAGGGACAAACTCTCTCCTATTTTCATCCAAGATCTCAATACTCTGTATTCAGCTCTTGAAGTGGTAGAGGCACTACAAATGATGGGCTTTGACAAATCTTTTGGTCCTCATGGATTCAATGGTAAGTTTTTAAAAAACTTATTGGCATATTAAGGGTTCTCATATTACTTCCATGACTCTTAATGTGCTTAGAGGTAGCTGCTTACCTGATCTTTTAAATGACTATTTCATAGCCCTCATTCCTAAAATCAAAGGGGTTGTCCAAATTTATAAATTAAGATGTTCAGTCCTTTGCCATTTCACCTATAAAATCATCTAAAAAAAATCCTAGCCACAATAATTCACTCTATGCTTCCTTCTCTCATTTCTAATAACCAATCAGGTTTTGTAAAAGAGCGGTTGATCTCAGATAATCATCTTGGCTGGTGAGCTTCGATCATTATATAGTCAAATGATAAGCCACAAAAGAAGGGTTCTTTGCCTTAAAAATTGACCTCAATAAGGCCTATGATAGGTTGAACAGGGGGATTTATCTTCACAATCCTAAAGTCTATGGATTTCCTCTCCAACTGGTTAACACCAGTTATGAATTGTATAACCTCAGTCAAATGTGCTATCATTGTAAATGATTCTTTTGGAAAAAAAATTCAAGCAAACAAGGGGTATTCATCAAGGAGATCCTCTAACTCCTTTTTTGTTTATTCTAGTTCAAGAAGTTTTATCTAGTTATTTGAACAAGGCTTATCTAGCTGGTATATACAGAGGGATTAAGATGAAATTTGATTGTCCTTCAATCTCTCATCTGGCTTTCGTAGATGATGTGCTCTTTCTTAGTGTGGCCTCGGTTAAAAATTCATCTTTCCTTTACAATACCTTACAAAAATTCCTGTTAACCTCTGGTCATTGAGTTTTAGCCTTGAAAAACCAGAGATTGTTTTTAGTAGCCAACTAAAAGTTCCTCGTACAAAAATCATATCTTCAACATTTTGGGAGCGAGAGAGGTTCAAAATTTCACCAAATATCTGGGGCTCCCTTTGAAGATTGGTAGGAACAAACCTCAATTTTTAATTATATCATCAATGTTGTTCAAAAGAGAGTTGATTCTTGGATTAAGCCTATGCCTCGGGCTGCTAGGTCCATAATGGTGGGTAGTGTTCTCCAGGCTATTCCCTTTTTTTCTATGGCTCATTTTCTCCTTCCTAAGTCTATTATTGTAAAAATTAATTCCATCATTTATACATTCTGGTGGGGAGGAAATAGAAGCTCAAAGCCCATGTATTGGTTAAAATGGGGTAAAGTTTAAAGTGTGTCGGATGAGGGTGGCTTGGGGTTTAGAGACATAGAATATTTCAATAAAGCTCTGCTCACAAATTAGCTTTTAGAGGTTAATCTCCTCGTCTGATTCTCTAATGGCTAAATCCCTTAAACCTCTGTACTTTCAAAATAACCAAGTCACAAAAGCTATCCTTCCTAAAAGTTTAGCCACATTTGGAAATCTTTGTTTCCTAACACCAGTCTCCTCAAATCTAAGATTAGGAAGCAAGTGGGGTATGGGTACTCAACATTCTTTTGGAATTCCCCTTGGGTTCCAAGATCTGGAGCTTTCCACATTTCTTCCCCAAAACCTACTCAAATGCCTCCTCCTACTCTGGTTTTGCACCTTTTTAATTCATACCATGGCTCCTAAAACATCTAAAAACTTCAACAGCTGCTCAGCCCCTCAAAAAGTCAGTCCATAGCCTCCTTGTAGTGGTATAAAAAATACCACAAGGAGAGACTTTTAAAGACTAAGGAAGCCCAGAAGAGTGGCCCGGAAGAGAAGACTTAGAAGTATGGCCTTGAAGGAGTGGCCTGGAGGAACAGCCTCAGAGGTGTGGCCCTGGAAGTTTGGCTTGGGATAGTGGCCCCGGAAGCGAAAAGATTCCGGACCGGAGATAGTAACATCAGATTTATGGTTGATTATTCAAAGAAAGCATTATAATAGCAAGGAAACACCAATAAGGCAATGACACGTGGACAAGCAAGTTAAGTACTAGCATTACTACCAAAAGTCTATAAATAGAGAAGTAGGGCTCATTTGTAAGGGATACACAATAGAAGAGAAAGAGTTACCATAAATGCTCTCTAGGAATGTACTAGTGAAAGTTGCAAAAGTGAATAAAGATTCAATATCGTCTTCGACCTGTCGCTGCTGGTAAAGAATTTTTTTTCTATCGAACTATCAGCTAAAAGAATGAGAGTCGTTCTACGCCGCTCTCTCCGCCTTTCCCTGACCTAGGTTTTTTTCTTCGATCCATTCCTAGTTTCTGCTCCTGCTTGGCGTATTCCGGCTCCATTCCAGGTTCGTCTTCGCTCTTTCTCTTTCTGGTGATTGGGCCACTCCTCGTGGCTTCTTGTTTGAGAAGGTCGTGCCGTGAAGACTGGAGATAGCTGGGTTATTATGGCAGAATCTGATGTGGTTCATAAGGTGGCAAAGAAGCCGCGTATGTCGAGTATTCCTGAGTCTGTGATGGATACTGGTTGTTTGGTCCCGAATCCGGTCCAACCTGAGGGGATTTCCTTCCGTAGCGCTGTGATTGGGAAAGGTTTCGAGAATGTAAACCAGTTGGAAACGAACGCGGTGGACTGGGTTGACGCTTCTGACGATGAAGAAGATGGTATGGAGGAGGAGGAGAACCCGAGGTGTCCTACAATTTCTGTCACGAAAGAGAAAAAGGCAAGATTCAGAGCCCCGTGGAGAAATTCCATCATAGTTAAACTTCTTGGGAAAAATCTCCCAATGAAGATGCTTTATGACCGGTTGCGAATGCGGTGGAACTTAAAGGCGGATTTTTACATGGATGACCTGTCGAATGGGTTCTACAAGATATCGTTTACCAATTTTGATGATCTTCAGTTTGTGCTCACGGAAGGACCGTGGCCAATTCTTGATCATTATCTGACTATTAGAAGATGGAGGCCAAACTTTGACCCAAATTCTGAAGCGCTGTCAAGTTTGGAGGTGCTTGTTAGATTTCCTGATTTGCCGAACGAATATTATAACGAGGAATTTCTCAGATTGTTGGGTTCAAGAGTGGGTATTGTCAAGAGAGTGGATCTGTCGGCGGCCGATTTTGGGAAAGCAAGGCTTGCGAGGGTTGCCGTCGAAGTGGATCTGACGAAGCCCTTGCTTGCGAAGTATAAGTTCAGAAGACGGGTCATGAAGATCGAGTATGAAGGGCTGCATTTGGTGTGCTTTAAATGCGGTTGCTATGGGCACAAGGATGCGGAGTGCCCTTTTAATTTGTCGGAGGATCGAGTCCTACAAACTGAAGGTGTTAAATTGGTTCAAGAACCAAAGCATGATTCCACGGTACACGTGACTGAGGATTATGGGGAATGGATGGTTCCCAAGCGGCGAAACCTTATCAAGAACAGAGGGAAAGGAAAATCAATTCCGAGTCCAAGAGCTAGCCTAAAGGGTGATGGGAAACCAAAATTTGCCGCGCTGGTGGACAGTGACAAGGCTAAGGAGGCGGAGCAGCGGGAAGATCAGCCGCACATGGGCAGTCAACAGCCTTTCATGCTAGGAGATGGTGGTCCCTCGACTTCTAACAGACTCAAGAGCCCAGCTCGGGTCAACACTTCTGATAAAGCAGAAAGTAAATCAGGTGATATCGTTCCTATGATTAACTGTGCTGCTACTAGTAATCTGGATGGTTCTGAAGTTTTAGTGTATGATGGGGATCCCCAACCCCATAGTCATGCTTAAGCAGTTTTTTCTTTTCTTAATTTAAGTAGATGAAATTCTTATACTGGAATGCTAGGGGTGCTTTAAAACCGAGTTTCCACAGGGCTGTTAGGGAATTGAAAAGAGGTCTTTGCCCTGAGGTTCTTGTTATTCTTGAGCCCCGAGTTAGTGGCTCCACGGCTGAGATGATCTGTAAAAAACTTAATTTTGACAACTGGTTTAGGGAGGAAGCTAGGGGTTTTAGTGGGGGAATCTGGGTTCTTTGGAACAACCCCCTTTATGTGCTGAGGTTTCAAATAAGGAAATTCTGGATGCTCTGAAAAGCATGAAACCTTTTAAGGCCCCTGGATTTGATGGATTTCCTGTAGCTTTCTTCCAGCAGTTTTGGCACTTAGTTGGCCCTGCTTTATGTGAGTTCATTGTGAATGCTTTTAGGAATAGCTCCTTTCCCACTGATATTAATAAAACTATATTGACCCTTATCCCAAAGGTTGATTGCCCCATTAATATTAGTCAATTTAGACCCATATCTTTATGTCAAGTTCAGTACAAGATCCTTTCTAAAGTTATTGTTAATCGTTTAAAACCTTTGCTTCCTAGTTGGATTTCTCCTTTTCAGTCTAGATTTGTTCCTGGTCGTAGCATTTTTGATAATATAATTTTAGTTCAAGAAGCAATTCATTTCATGCGTCACACTAAGTCTAGAGATGGGTTTATGGCCATGAAATTGGATCTTGCGAAAGCTTATGATCAACTGGATTGGGGTTTTATCAATGATACATTGAGGTGTTTAAATCTTCCTGATTCTTTAAGACGTTTAATTATGCATTGTATTTCGACTGTCTCCTATCAAGTTACCATCAATGGGAGATTGTCTAATTGTTTTATGGCTGGGAGAGGGGTGAGACAGGGGGATCCTTTATCCCCTTATATTTTTGTTTTATGTCTTGAAAGGTTATCTCAAGTTATACAGGCTGCAGTTAATAGAAAGGAATGGAGACCTTTACACTTTGGCAAAAAAGATACTGAGGTGTCTCATGTTTTCTTTGCGGATGACATGTTGTTATTTGGTGTGGCTACCCCTAGACAAGCGAGGGTGATGCGTGGTTGTATTGATGATTTCTGTCATGCCTCAGGTCAGGTTGTTAGTTTTGAAAAGTCATCCTTATTTATGTCCAGCAATGTTAGCAGCGAAAGGGCTAGAATAATTAGTCTTGAAGCTGGTATTCCTCACAAGAATGAGTTTGGTAGGTATCTTGGGGTCTATATGAGACAAGGCAACTCTAATGGCCGTATACATAATATGATCATGGAAAAGGTTATTAAAAGGTTGTCCGGCTGGAAGGCAGCTTCTCTATCTATGGCTGGTAGGGTATGTTTGGTTAAAAGTACTATTGCTTCCATCCCTGTCCATGCAATGCCGTGTCAGTTATTGCCATATAAAACTTGTGATTCTATTGATAAGTTATGCAGGGATTTTGTATGGGGCCATACTGCAGAGGTGAGGAAATTTCATCCAATCCCTTGGAACCAGTTCTGCAAGGGTAAATCAGTAGGTGGCTTAGGCCTTAGGAGCTCTAGGCTGATGAACAAAGCCTGTTTTGGTAAGGTTGTTTGGAAGTTAATTTCTAGTAGTAAGAGTGTGCACCATGATATCCTTTTAAGGCGGTATAAGAATTTTGAGTCTACTAGGGGCTCAGCCACATGGAAAGGTATACAAAAAGTTTCCCCATTAGTACAGAAGGGTACCCGGTGGGTTCTCAGCAATGGTAAAATTCTTAATTTCTGGACTGATAGTTGGGTTTTAGAGGTGCCTCTGCTATCTGTAGCTAGGAGTCCTATCCCTGACAATATTGTCAAGGAGACGGTGGATAAATTCTGGGATGTCTCAGAGGGATGAAGATGGAATAAGTTTATGCATCTGCTACCTAATAACCTGAAAGAAAAGTTTGAGAACCTGTGTGTCTTTCCTGAAGCTGAGAATGATTTTATTTCCTGGAAGCATAGCTCGTCTGGTGATTATTCTGTCAAATCGGCCTATAAGTTATTTGATAATAGCTTTTCACATAACATGTTTACTCAGTCTTCTATACAGGATTTCCAGAATCTATGGAGAGCTAAGGTGCAGGAGCGAATGAAACTCCATATGTGGAGAGTAATGAATAATGGTCTAATGACTAATGTAATTCGGAGGAGAAGGGGATTTACTGACAATTCCTCTTGTTGTTTTTGTGGACAGGAGGAATCGTTGTTACATTTATTCAGAGACTGTGTGATTGCAAGGAAGACTTGGGATAGAATTGTAATGGCTGCAGATTGCTATCGATTCTACAGCTCCCACTTTCACGATTGGATACATTTGAATGTTTCTCAATCTTTTATGTTTAATGTTAATTACAATTGTCTGGTTGTGTTTCTTACTGTGTGCTTTCACCTCTGGAAGTGGAGAAACAGAAAAACATTCACTGATAACAACATTGGTATGCTTCCTTTTCAGATCATTACTAAAGCATTGGCGCACAATAAAAGAGCATGGAAGTTACATGAGATGTTACCTGGTGAAGGAGAGCTGATGCGGAACCAAGTCACACATGCCTCTTTCCCAGAAGGATGCAGCTGCTTCTACATTGATGGGGCTGTAAACCCCTCAACCAGCATGGCAGGAATTGGTGGCGTGTGCAGAAATTCAGAGGGATGGTGGCTTACTGGGTTTGCAGCAGCTGTTGGTAGCTCTGATGTTCTCACAACGGAAGTGAAAGCACTGATGGCCGCTCTTGAAGTCTCGAAGAGTCAGAATTTTAGTAATGTCTGTTTTCTGTCAGATTCCTTGTCAGTGGTTTCATTAATACAAGAGTGTCCAATGTGTCATCCTCTTAGGCCTTTGATACTCAAATGTAGAAAAATGATGGATGGGGGGATAGTTTCCAAGTTAGGCATATTTCCAGGTCACAAAATGACCTTGCAGACGCTATGGCGAAGTATGGTCTTCATAGGAGCACTCAGATGGTTTTGTTTGATGCCCCGCCTAGGTGGGTGATGCAGTTCTGTATTCTGTAATGTAAGTTCATCCATTAATAAATAGAGGGTCTCCCTCCATGTTTCCACCAAAAAAATAAAATAAAGATTCAATATCAGTAAGTGGATGTAGGTCGTTTGTTGGCCGAACCACTACGACTCTCGGTGGTCAATTCATTAGTAGGAATCCCTCGAAGTTAACGTGTGAAGAACCAAATCTCACGTTAACACTCTTACCTATATATCCTAGTCTTAGTGATCTTTGGGTCTAGCATTTTAAGATAAAAATAAACTCTTTAAAGTCTGGTTTTTAGTTGATCCAAAACGTCCAAATTGTATCAATGATATCAAGAAAAGAATTGACCAAAACTGGTGCTACTACTGCGTGTTTTTTCTGCAGAAGGAAGGACACTCTAGCCCTTTATTTTTTTCTCAATGGCATCACTCATTGCCAATGTAATTTAGGCAACAAAACTGGTGGGGCTGTTGCGTGTTTTTTCAGTGGAAGGAAGAACACTCTAGTCCTTTATTTTTTTCAGATGTAGTTCAGTCACTGATATCTGAAGTAATAATATCAAACTTATCAGATTGGTGGAATCTTAAGAGACAATAGAGATATTCCCTTCTTAACTTACAACAAGAGAATGGAAAACACTTATAAAATGCAATTTGCTATTATCAAAATATATTATAGTAAAACCCTCTATGATAGATAACCACCGTATCTGTTTTGAAAACATGAAGGAAGACGTTTCCTTAACTCTTTAATTAGTTATAAGTGTATCAGATGTATTGATTATTTTAATCTACATGCTATACTAGCTGCTAGACTTTTTAACATTTCTACTCTTGATATAAAAGTGAGGGAGGGAACTCATATTCAACACATTGTTACAGCTTGTGTTTTGGACAAGAGGAATTTGTGTAACCTATTAGCTTAATGATAATCTCAAATTTTATTAAAAAAAATATATAAATAAAACACTGCCAGCAGCGCGAAAAAGGTGCAACGAAGGCATCTCAAAGATGAAACCAATTGATAGTCTTTCATTTTCTCCCGATGTCCCACTGCAATATTGATGTAAACAATTTGGCCTCCTATCAAGTGACGAGCCCTCTGGGTCCACCCCATGGAGGAAAACACTACAAAAATCATAATATATGCTGCAGAACATTCGTTTCATATGCCAAAGAGAAAGCAATTGGAATAGCAAGGGAGGTTCAGCACACTGTCTTCTACCACCATTGGTTGTCTAAACGGGTTGAGCTGAATCTGCAATTTTCCGACACCCAAATGCCAAAGCATAGTCAGTGCCAAAAATGTAATTAATAAATTTGTGTGTGTGTGTGTGTGTGGGGGGGGGGGGGGGGGGGGGTGGTGTTGAGGTTGGAATTGATTGTCAGCAAAAGCAGAGTTTAACTATCTGTACAGGAATGGCGAGCTCTCGGTGGGTTATGCTACCCAAACAACCAGCAGCAAGATGCGCAGCTTCTTCACAGTAGTCGGAGAAAACTGCTGGAACTTTTAGTTCATTGATCAGCTCCTGAAATTATAGAGGGGTAACGTGACCATTATGCAGAAATTTAGAATTGCTAATCATGGATCTCAACAACTATACTGATTAACAACTCTTAACTATGTGACGCTTACGATTGTGGGAGCCCAGCTTCGATAGGCGGCGATGCCAGCATTGGGGGCAACAATCAAATCAGGGAAGGAAGCCTACCATTTTGCAACGAACAAAAAAAGAACAAGGGCTAGATGAACAAAAAACGAACCAAAATGATTTCTTAGTAAGTGATCTTGTCAATGGGAATAAAGAGAAAGATACCTTGGAAATATTACTGAAACATCTGTGGTAAAGTCCTTTGGAAAGATGCAACTTCACAGTAGAGCTTTCAATATTTGAAACATTCAGGTCCTTACATTTACATGTTGTATCACTGCAATGGGCATAACTATCCAGCGTGATTGTCTCACCATCCCTGGATCAAGGAGAGAATAACTAAACTTTCAAATAAATCTCAGCTTCGCCTAAGCAATGACACTTTTATCATTGATTTGTTTTCACATCTTAAGAACTCATTAATGTGAAATAAAATTCTGTAGCCTAAATAACCAAAAGGAAACTACTACTGCAACAGTTAAAAAAAACTGTTTGACCTGGACGTTGGAATGGAAGGACCAATAAGTTCAATATGCAACTTCGAATGAGGGAAAAGAGCACGCAGCTCCCCAAAGGCGGCAAGCAGAGAAAGCTCCTTCTCGGGACCTTTAGGGAATTTGATTCAGACGTCATAATACAACTGGGTTAGGCAGAAAAGTAAGAAACGCATGGTACGTTCTTGCCGGCATAAAATGATACAAAGTAGCAATAATCACATGATAGACTCCTGAGCAAACGCAAATTTAGGAATGTGGACATACCCAAATAATGGATGTGGATTTCTTTACTACTTGCCCCGAGCAAGTTTTCTCGGGCTGAAAGTTGAAGTGCTTGATACACAGTTAAAGGCTGCAAAGACAAATAGCAATCGTTAAACAGCAAAACATGAGAGCTAGTAGACCACATTCACATATTTAAACCCATCACATTAAAAGACCAAAGATGAAACACGTCTAAATATGCAAGATTGTCCGAGTCACACCATAATTTCCTTGGGATAGACTGACCCTCTTTTTCTATGAATCGCTGAATATTATAGTGGAAGCATAGCCCTTGCTCTTAGTTAAGAGGCAAATGCTTCCAGATTCCAGTACATGAAAGAGAGGATGGCAACACAAATGTACAAAAAATTCAGTACATAAGATTTTTGCGTACATACCCAGTGAAGTAACAAGGAGACTGGTGAATCCAAAGTTAATCTTCTCCATTCATAATACTCCTCCCAAGATTTCAATCTCTTTGACAATGCAAACTCTGGACCTAGCTGACAAGTGATCAGAAGCTGGTAAGTTACACCTTAAAAGTAAATGGAACCACACGAAGAAGCAAAATGTACGCATACACACCAGCACATGGGCACAAGGAACTGGAGAGATGCCAACAGCTTAATGATCTGCCAAAGAAAATCACAGCATTTAAAACTTATACTTTCTTAAATGGAAATCAGAATATATTCTTAAAGACTATCAGCAAAACCTTGGATGGTAGGAGGGAACTTCGAGCCCACACGAACACTCACAAGACCACATTCCCAGCTGATGAAGGCCACGCTTGGACAAGAATGAGCACCTACTTTCTTCCTTATTTCATATCAGAAAATAGAGGTTAGCACAGATAAGAGTCAATAAACGGTATCTTAGAAGCATGCCAAGTATCTAAAGTTACAAGAAAAAGGATACCCCACTGGTGGCTTCTGGATTAAATGTGAAGGAGAAATCATTTAAGTCGTTAACACGAGACATTTGCTGTGCCAGCCTTTCACACTCTTCCTTGTGCTCACTCCAGTGCAGCAGCTGGAAGAAGGTACGTTTTATTAGAGCTGTAGTGCCTGTTTGGGCAACTTACTGATAGCTGAAGTTGATAGCTTACTTAGAAAGATAGAAGTAAGAGAATGTTCAAGAAAATAAAAAGCTACTTATTGTAGGTGAGTGTAAGACATATATTGTGTTGTGAGCCACAGGGGAACTAATACAACAACCAAATCAATCATCAAAGGAATTAGGACCCATTCTTTTGCATATTACGAGCTACTAGCTGACAGCTAATACTGACTAATAACTAATTCTAAAAGAATGAACTAAACAGATCAACCCAGTCAAACATGTTAAACCAGCTGAACGTGAGAGACAATTTGAGTTTAAGTAACTGCTAGCTGATATTAGCTGATATTGACCAATACCAATTTTAAAAGAACGCACTGAGCTGAATGCTGGACAAAAGAATGGGGCCTTAATGGTATTTTCTCTCACAAGCACAGATGAAGATCATTACTCATCAAGTACCCGTAACCACCAGCCAACAACTGCTCCAAACAAGGCCGATGGTTTTGCTTCCCCGATCACCAATAGTTAGTGAAATAATTCGGGTTGATCTTTCAATTAAGAAACAGCCTATGCATGCCTTAAACCGTTAAATTAACCTTTTATACTATGAAACAAAGACAATAACTGAATTCAAAATTGATTAATTCGAGTATGAACTTAAGAAGAGTATCTTTTTTTTAAACAGAGTCGGAATTCAAGAGTATCAGTACCGCCGTTAGTGACATAAAAAATAACATTATCTGATAACAAAGTTCTGTGACTCGAGGCGAACGCAGAGTAAACAGCATCCCTGACAGTCACTGCCAGAGAGAGAGGAGGATACAAACGGGCCAAAAGAAGAACAATTCGTTATAACAGATGAGAAAAGGAACCTGGTGAGATTCTGAACAGTAGAAAACTGCGCCACATCGCGGACACCGTATTGAAGGCTCACCAGCGAAGCACTGGCTTCCCCATCCCTTGGCTGCACATTCCATCCCCCCCGGCCCCGGTTGCTGGTCGCCCGCCATCAGCTCCGACGGGAGGGCTTCTGTCTGCTTGCTCTCCGATCTTCCTCTCTCCATTTTCTACTCTCCCGAATCAAGAAAATGGGGATGTCGGGTCAAAACTATTGAGTAGGCCCATTTCAGCAAGGTGTAAAGATGAAGTGGGCTTCGTTCTCGGCTTTTCTACTTGAAATAATTGGGCCTTTCCTACATATTCATATGTGGACTCAGTTCTGACCCTTTTACATAAATTGAAGTATTCTGGTCCTTTACGTAAAAGAAACACTTTTTAGTTTTTACAAAATAACACATCACCAACAAGTTTGACGACTGTATGATCTTTGGTTCTACTACTGCTGCCAATACCCATGCTCTTAGCCATATTTTACAGGATTTCTCTTCTGCCTCGGGGCAATGTATCAACAATCAGAAGTCAGCCCTTCTTTTCCCCAGGCGTCTAGCTCCGCACCTACGTCATGAGATCTCGACGGTTCTCGACGCGCGTCAGGTCACTGATTTGGGGGTGTATTTGGGCTTCCCCAGTCACGTTGGCCGCAATCGAACTGCAATTTTCCGATATTTGAAGGACAGGGTTTATAAGCGTCTGCACTCCTGGACTAAAAGAGTGTCACAGGCGGGTCGTGTTGTGCTCATCAAGTCTGTTCTCCAGGCGATCCCCACTTACGTCATGTCAGTCATGGCATTACCACGTAGTTTCTTAAAGCAGCTTCACAAGCTTTTTGCCCGGTTTTTGTGGTCCGGTACCGAGTCCAAAAAGTCAATTCACTGGTGCTCTTGGGAGAAGGCTTGTCGCTCTTCATCGGAGGGTGGGCTGGGTTTTCGGGATCTCATCTCTTTCAACCGAGCTTTATTGGCAAAGCAACTGTGGCGCTTTCTTCAATGGCCAGGGTCTCTCCTTAGCTCTTTCTACCGTGCGAGGTATTTAACCACCTCGGACCTTTCATCACATGTGCCGTCACCGACCTCGAGCCCTATCTGGAAATCGTTGATGAGTGTTCGGGATTTGGTGGAGTTGGGGCAGCGACGTCGTATCTATGATGGTCTTACCACCCCTATCTCTTCCCGGTGGATCCCTACTAAGCCAGGTGGCCGTCCATGCCTTTTGAAATTCCCTGCTGCTCAGTTACACTCTTTCACTGTTGCGGATTTTATCACTGCCCAAGGTGGTTGGGATCTCCCTTTGCTTACTCGGTACTTCTCGCACGATGATGTGGCCGCAATTCAGCAGCTTCCTTTGTTTGGGACCCCGTCGGGTCATGACTCTTTTGTCTGGGGTCCCACCTCATCTGGCCGCTTTACGGTTCGTACGGCCTATCAGGTTGACAGGGACCTTGCAGCTTTACCCCTCCCCTCTTCCAGTGTGTCATCACCTTTGGGCCCAGCTTTCCAGAATTTAAAGCGGTGCTTGGTCCCAGCGCGCATCAATCTTTTTGGTTGGAAGGTCCTGCACGGTTACCTCCCATGCAAGGCTGCTGTCCATCGCCGTCTTCGTGACCAATCCATCCCTTCTTGTCTTTTATGTGGGAAACCAGAAACGTTGCTCCATTGTTTGCTCACGTGCAAATTTGTCAGGCCTTACTGGCTGTCTTTTGACTCTGCCCCTCTCTTTTGGTTGGCTTCTGACTCGGCCTTTTCAGATTGGTTTCTTGCGCAATGCCTGCACCTGCCTTCTGCTTCTCTCTCTCGGCTTCTTGTTCACCTTTGGCAGCTCTGGTTTGCACGCTGTCAGTCGACCCACACGCAGTTGCTTTCTTTTGACTGGGCTTGGTGTCAGGCCCAGAGTTCCCTGGCGTCTACACGGGGGCTTTGTTCTGATGCATCTCTTCTCCAGCGGCATAGGGCCTTGCATTCTGGGTATCTGGACATCTACGTCGATGCAAGTCTTGATCTTTTTCATAGTCTGGGTTTGGGGTTTGCGATATTTTCCGGCACTGCACCCCTCTCGGTGGGAGTTCATGGTTACCGTGCTCATTGCCTTCCTTCAACCGCCGAGTGCTATGCGTTGCGGTTCGCACTAGAGTATGCACGTGCCGAAGGAATCACATTGGTGCGTGTGCTCTCCGACTGCCAGCAGATCATACGGTATATCACAGGTTCTACGCCAACGTCTCTGCATGGTGAATCCACAGGCCAACTAGATGATATTCTAGCTAATCTTCATGGTTTTCGGGATATTGCTTGGTTTCACATTCCACGTACCGAAAATCTAGTGGCTCATAATCTAGCTTCTTATGCTAGAAAAACTCAGCATTCATGTTGCTGTTGGAAAGCGGCTGACTTTCCAGACTTTGTACTCAACTTTTGTGCTTAATCAATACATTATGGAGTTTCAAAAAAAAAAACAAGTTTGAGGCGGATAAACATATCCGGTCGTATATTCATTATTCTACGATAACAGGGGCGGCTCGGTAATTCGTGGGGTCCTGTGTTGAATTTTTTAATGAGCCTTTAATAAATTAAAACTTAAATATAAAATAAAATTATTAATTTAGCTATATCACAACATAATTTTATATTAAGTTATGTAATGAGATAAAATGTCAAAAAATAACAATTCACACAAACTAGAAAATGTTTACTCGTTATTGACTAATCATTTACAAATATTCGTCTGCTAGTATTTTACAACAAAATCTTTGAAGAAATAATCATTAATACTTTGTGGATAGAAGAACATAGTTGAAGAGGTTGTCATTGTTTACATAGAAAAGAAGAAAAATTAATATATCTATATTTTTTAAAATAGATATTATTAGAATATAAACAATTTATCTATAATTTTTTTATTGTCATTCAATCAACTGTTATTTATATGTTCTATTGAATAGGTTAGAAACTTTCATAGCCTTTTAATTATATAAACTATAAGATAATTGATTCTATTTAAAAAAATAGGTCCCAAAAATTTAGGACCCCCTACAATTAGACCATGTTCCACGTCATCACCTAGACATGCTAATAGCCGCCCCTGTACAATAATGATCATTCATGGACTAGGAGCACAAATTGAAAACTACAAATTTTGATCACTCCCAAGCCCAGCTACAATGATATGTAGTACTTTTGAAATTATACAGTTGGTACATAATACCGTCGTGTGTACATTTAATACAATTTTAGTAATAATTCAAAATGTATATTAGAATATTCATTTGTACAATTTTTTACATACCAAAAATATAGTTTTGATGTACTAAATATACAAGTATGTAGCCATTAATGACTACATTAGGGTGTAAATTAGCCAAAAAAAAAGTTTTCCTCTTCACAGAAGGTCGGCTTAATTTCTCTTGGCTTTTTCTAGTGCCACTTACGTTATCCCTCTGCCCTCTCGTGTCCTTGGTGTGCATGCAAGGATTTTTTTTCGGGTGTGTGGCTCTATTGTGGGTTTTGTGTGTTTGAGTTGGTCAAAGGGTGAATATCTTGGGTAAGGATGGCAACGGGTCGGGTTCGAGTCGGGTGGAGCATCACCCAACCCGTCACCCGTTTTTCACCTGACCCGTCACCCGCGACTTCATCACCCGTCACCCGTTTCACTCGTCACCCGCTTTATTTAATTTTCCAGCAAGCATTTTATTTTTTAACACCTTATATAATTTTAATATTTCAAAAAATACACTCATATTTGTTTAATAATACATACCACATCAACTAATGTCAACAACATACTCAAAACATAGAGTATTCACCAAAATATTTCCCAAATATCTCAAAAAATATAGAATAAGTTCTTTTAACTTAAAATAATACGTACGGGTGACGAGTCGGGTGAATGGTCGGGTGACCGAGTGAAAAATGTTCACCCGAAACGGCACCCGTTTCACCCGTCACCCGTTTTTCACCCGTTTTTTTTATTTTTCACCCGTTTTAGCAGGTCGGGTGGTCGAGTGAAACGGGCACCCGTCACCCATTGCCATCCTTAATCGTGAGTGGTGGAAATTTCTTTTGTTGATGGTTGGTCTGTTCGACCAAGTTTGTAGAAGAGCTAGTGGTGAAGGATTAAGTGAAGCCGTGTGCAGGTCAGGGTTTGCATGATCACAATTAGGGAGAAATCTGAAGATGCTGCCTTATTTGTGGGGATTTTAGGCGCTGGTGGGTATATTCTTTAAGAAGTGGTAATCAATTTGTTTCGCTTGGTGTCTATGAAGGAGGGTCGTGATTGCTGAGTGGAATAAGTTGCTTAGCGGCTCATTATCGGGGATTTGCACGATTTCCAAACATGTAAGTGGATCCGAGCTCTGTTTCAGGGAGAATTGCCAGATATTTTTTTTTGTGTGAGACAACACCGACGTTTGTTGGTTCCTAATTAAGGTGTGACAGGGAGTTTGAGGGTTTAAAGGGTGGTTAATGGTTTGAAAAAATATATTATTTCAGAGGCAGCCTTCGAGGATCCCGAGGGCTACCTGGTGCAATGAGTTCTTGGAACAATAACTATCGGGGAATAGATGACCCCCACACAGTTTGTTTGGTTCATACTTCATAGTGTGATCAACAACAAGTCACTTAATATGTTGTTGCTTCTAGAAAAGGGGGTGTTTTTTAGTAGCATTTTGATCTCTATGATGGATGGAAGCTAAGCATGTTATATTAGTAGTAAGGTACAGGTAGCAATTTTTTTATAGCTCAATATGAAGGGTATTATCCTAGTGCTTATTAAGTGAAATACCCCTAAATTAATTTAAATTAATTTAGGGGATTTCTTTTATTAAACCTTTAATAATACTATTAAGTATATTATTATATGGAATCATGAATGTTAAATTTGTATAAGGAATTATGAATATTAAATTATTGTATGGAATTATGAGTATTAACATTATATGGAATTATGGAAATTAATTTAGGGGATTCCTCCTATTTAACTCTAAAGAATACAATTAAATATTTAATTATTATATATTATATGGTATTATGAATTTAATAACAAGATTTATAAGTCAATAAATCTTGGAAAAATTCCTAGACACTCCAACTATATTATAAAGATTTTAGGAAGTGTTGGAACATTGTTTTGAAACATAAAAGTCAATATAAAATTCTAGAAACCTTAAAGCTTATTAAGCCTTGCTAGAGTTGACTTTTTGAGAATGGTCAAACCAGGCCATGAAACCTATACCAATAAATAGGTTATAGAAAACCATGAAGATCGATAAAAATAACGTCAAAAACGGATCATCCTAGCCAAAGTTATGATAGATTGAAGTTTAGAGCCAAAATTTTAATGACTGCCACGTGTCAAGCTCACACGCCAGGACTTAGGCGATTCCGGTTTCCCTGAATTTCGATAACAGAATTCTGTGTTTAGCCCTAACTTTGGACGGCTATATCTCACTCATCTCTCAATATTTTTCCATGCCGTCTTCTTCATTCTCTTCTTCAAAACGTCCTCTTTCCAACCATTACTCACACATACCCTAATTCGTTATACATCAGCCACAAATCTGACCTAAAGTTGACCCCTTGCGAAACTTGTACCCAGAATCCCAGTTTCTCATCGAATGCAGGTAACTTTCGTTGATCATAACTCCTTCATTTCTCAACCAAAATTTGATTTCTTTAGCTTGTTTTAAAGATCTCTAATCCCTCTACAATTTTCATGTTTATGCCCAAGTCTGATTCGTAACCGGTTGGAAGATATAGATGTCTTAAGTTTCGGTTTCGCCAGCACATAAAATCATACCGAAACAGTAAGGTATAAACTCGTGACTTGCGACCTTAATTCCTTTCTTTGTGTTGCGAGTTAGGATTAGTTCTTGTTATCAATATGTAGAGGTAAGTTTGCTCTTTCGATTAAGCCCTTATTCATAGCCTAACTCGATTTGTACTGCTAGTTATAGATTCTCAAAGTTGGCTTCGTGAACTGCTCGAAAGTTCGAATTTTTCCAGATTTCCGAATTCGAAATCACTCAATTCGCACAACTCCGGTAAGCTTCCTATCAATTGCTCCGTTATTTGTCAATGATCAGAATGTAAATCTAAAATTGGGATTAAGTAATTAATAAGTTAAAACTTAAGAAAATTGTGATTAGATTACATAAAATGTTGCACAAATAGATCTTATTCTATAATTAATGATAAACAAATGTAATACGATTGCATCTAAATATTCTTAAATATAAACCATAATAAAATAAGTAAAATACTTTTACATCTAAATGTGAGGTGGATTAGTAAGTCTAGATTTAATCATTTCTTAACATTTATGGTAGTGAAATATAACTTAATGTTTTAAGATAGAATCATTAAGAGGATTATGATATAATCTATATTAAACGATGATTTGGAAATTTATCTAAATAATTATCCTTAAGTTTCTTAGAATTAGATAAGCCATATAAAATACATTTATTACCAATATTCAGGATGTGAGTTTACAGTTAAGTGAGGTATTTAGTAGTGAGATTTTATAGGAAGGTTTATAAATAGGAATTTGATACTTAAAACCTTTGAACCTTTTATTAGATAAAATTAAGTTACATAAGATATTATATTGATATACTTTACGGTAATGGGAAGTAGTGATGGGTTATTTGAATAAAAAAAATATGAGAATTTTCATAATAGATTATCTTATTAATAATAACAATTTCACTTATGAATCAGAATTTAATTCTCTGATAAATTCTACTCTAGGTAGATATATGTCCATCCTAAATACAATAAAGGAAATTAATTTATTAGGTTTTATTCCTTTGAAACCTTAGGTTTTGTAAAACAATTTTAAACGTATTTAAGGCTTAAGTTTAATGAAGTTTTAGTACAAAGGATTATGCATAGTCTATAGAGAGAATGTGTGTAAAAATAAAACATTTAGGAAATTAAATGTAAGTAGGATACATAAAGGTTATACTAAACACCTTATTGTATAGGTAATAATAAAACATATAATATACCTTGTGAATGCTAAATGTAAGATTAATTCGTTAAATCTAAGTTAACTATAGTATAGTTATTCAGGATGAGAAGCAATTTAACATCTTATGACAAGTTTATTAGATGGTTGTAATTAAAAGTCATTCTGAACTAAGGGTATGATAATTGAGTTAGTGGCTCAACTAAGTTATAATAAATGTATCTACAACACTATGATTCCATATACAAGATGTAGATCTTAAGTTAAGGGGAAACTTAATCATGATGGTTTATTTGGTAATATTGTTAAAGTACATACATTACATTGTGAATTATATTAGTATTCTAAGATAAACCTATCGTGGTCATAATACAGTGTTTTATTCTAGAGTAGAATAAAGGTATTGAGCTTAAGATTATTATTGAAATTCTTAGATTTAATTATATCATATAAACACTTTATGATATAAAGGTCTCAAAGTCTTGAGTGTGAGGATTTCGGTTAAGTATGAATAAGTAGATAGGAGTGGACAATTAGCAAGTTAATAGAATACATTCCTTGATCTTACCACCTTGGGCTATACAACGTTCTCAGATAACTCAAAGATTATACATAACATTTAAGTGAGGGCTTAAAAGGCAATTGAGACTTTGGAATAAGAGTAAGGAGTTTATTTAAGCTTAACATAGGCTACAAGTGATTGATGATAGACTACCTTTAATATTCTTCAGAGTACTGTTGATTGTTTGCGCAAGTTGACTAGAACTGCTACATACAGCGTTACCAGGTATGATTTATCGTACTCAGATACTTTTGCTAATGGGCTTTATGGAATGTTTTGGAAAATGCTAACTGAGCTTGAATGGATTTCAAAATGAAACTGTGTGTATGACTAACTCAGCTTGTGTGACTAACTGAGCCTTGAATGTGAAACTCACTTGGGGATTGGTTCCTTCTATTTGGTTGTTCCATTAGACATTGACTGCTTAGGGTTTACGCTTCTGCACTCTGTAGGACTGAGTGTTTTGGTATTGCTCTGGGTAGTTAGTGATCTGGTGGGAATTTGGAAAAGGTCAATTTTGGTAAATTCTTCTTTTGACTCTGGATATCGTTTCATCCATGAGCTGGTTCTTGAGGTTTCGACGTGCGCGCGTCTTCAATGGTAACAGTGAGGGGCTGTATATCTCCTGTCCCAAAAAGGGACGTGATAGACAGTGAGGGCTGTATATCCCCTGTCCCAAAAGGGACGTTGTAGACAGAGAGGGGTTGTATATCCCCTGTCCTTAGTGGACGTTAATAGAGAGGGGTTGTATATCCCCTGTCCTTAGTGGACGTAGTTAACAGAGAGGGGCTGTATATCCCCTGTCCTTAGTGGACGTGGTAAACAGTGAGGGGCTGTATATCCCCTGTCCTAAAAGGACGTACTTGGCGGTGGGGGCCATCTCTCCCAATTGAATTTATTCCACTCTTGAGTATATTTTGTCTATGGGATTCAGCTTTCTGAAATGGTGGGGACATTAACTGTCTACCACGGGTTATGGGTATTCATATCATTCCTAGTCCTTTGTGACTACCTGAGTCTTTCTATTCTTAACTAGAATTGGTTCTAACATCAATAATGGATGCTCACTAACTATATGGTGTGATTTCTTAAGTGGTTGATTTGGTTTTTAAGTTCTTTGTCTCTATCCTTATCTTGTTCTCTCTTCTCTATGATTGATTGTTTTGAAGTCCCTCCTTTCCCTGTTTTTACTTTCAAGAGTTTGATTTCAAGTTACTGTTTAGTTTGAAGAGTTATGTTTTATAAGTTTGTTTTTGGAGAATTGTACCAGTTCCATTCCAGGGAACTGACTCACCCCTCCCGGGGTGGGCTGCTTGGTTTCATCTTGTAGGTATAAATGGATTTACAGGTGGCCACGAAGAGCATGAGTGATTGGGATGGGATTAGGTTTATGGAGAGTGAATGTATTTTATTATTGTTATGTTTTTGTTAAGTTTTCTCGAAGTTCAGACCGTAACTTAGTTAATTGTAATGGTTATAACTGGTGAGGTTGGTACCGGGTGTTTGGAGCCCGATGGTCTGTAATCGCCATTAGAGATTTTATTCCGCTGTATTTATTGTAAATAGGGCGTTACATTAAGTATGGGGGAGGTGGAGGTGGGGAAAGCAGTTTTAAGAAGGTTGGCGGTTTGGGAGCTTGTTTCCATAGATATGTCATCAACTACGTAGGAGTAGAATTTTTTATGGGGTGTGTCATAACAAAGATTTCAAGCAAATGGTATAGCTGAAGCAAATTTGGTTTTGGTTGTGGCATATTGGAATACGTGATGTAAGTTTTGGTTCATGACAAAAAAAATTATGTCATTGGTATGGGGTCTGTTTATACCCATACATTGCAGATTCGATCTTTGCACTAGTCTGAATTAATTATGCCATTGGTATGGGTCTGTATATACCCATACATCACGGGTTTGATCCTTGCATAGTCTGAATTAATTATGCTATTGGTATGACACTAGTCTGAATTAATTATGCTATCCGTATGGGGTCTATTTATACCCATACATCGTGGGTTCGATCCTTGATCATGATTTGTGCATTTAAGCACATTAGTCTGAATTAAAAGGTGATATATCCATAAGTAAAATGTAACCACTAAAGTTGGTATCTAAAAAGAATTTATGCTAGGCAGCAAAATTGCTACCAACCAGAAAACGGTAGCGAAAATCAGTTTCGCCACCAAGGGTTTACCCACCGTCAAACTCTGGTAGCAAATGAACAAAAGTGGTACGTAGCCCGTTCTTTTTAGCTACCAATTGTGTCAGTAGCAAACTAATATTTTTCTTAAGGTGAAGCCTGACAATATTAATCGAAGTTATATACGTTCGGAGCTGCTAATTTTTTCTCAATAAAATTCGTGTCATTTGCTACCTGGATATGATACTTATTAATTATATTATCATTGACACATTCGTCAACAGCAAACATCATATTTATGACTAACTCTTTAGAGTTAGACTAAAATCTGCAGCCTCCTTTTCCGAATCAGTAATCGTAGCCCGCTTGTTTTGAATTCAACCTTACTCGTACGTAGGTTTATGCCAACGATTTAATTATCACAATATATAATTAACACGTAGTACAATTTTATTGGGTAAACCTATTAGAGCATATCTGAATCAACTGATCGAAAGTTTCCTATAAATACCCTCAATATCCTCAGGCCTTTTTGCTCCACAAACAAACACTAATCATAGAATTCATTAGCTATCTACGGATCTTCCAACAGATAATTAAGAGAAGGTGATTAGAACAAGAAATGGCAAAGGCACAGCAGAAGTCAGTCCTCTATTTCGGGGTTGCTCTGCTCCTCTTCATCCTCCTGGCACATCAAACCATAGGTAACTGGTTTATATGCAAGATATATAGGCGATCGACTTAACACCGTTATATTTCCTTATATTTATATATGAAAGTACCTGCTGCGTTCGTCGAAGAGTAACGGGTATGTGTATATTGATGGATATGGTAATGTAGTATAACTATATATATATATATATATTATATATATATAATATAATATATGCAGGTACTTTGCTACTGTCAATGATGAGGCAAGAACCAATGAACGACAGCTAGCTGAAAGGTGCAGCACGCGGTGCTTCGGGGATGCAGCATGTGATAGCCAGTGCAAGACTGTACAACGCTGCGGAGGAGGGAGATGTAGTGGCAGAATTTGCTGCACCGGCTGTTGATAATAAGCTTCATTGAAGCTTACCATGGTTGGCGTGTACGTAGGATACTATGGATGCACGGTGTTACTATTGCTTGTAATAGAATAGGGTTGCCAATGATTAGACGTCTTGTATTTGAGTGAGAAAGTGATCCTATTTATAGTAAGGATCAATACATGTACAATGGACTGTATAATAACAGAAAACAGATAAAGAACAGGCCCATCTACAAATAAGGCTGATCGGGCCCAATACTAGTTTAATTATGTAACTTGGGCTTCTCCTCTATGATCTCCCCTCGAGTCAAAGTGTCCAGTGAGAGGAAGCTTTAACCGCAAGTACAGAAATTCAGTCGAGGGTAAGGGTTCGGTAAGTACATCCGCGGGTTGCTCTTTGGAGAGAAGATGAGAAATTGTTAAAGCGTCGTTCTTGATGTGCTCCCTTACAAAGTGATAGTCGAGAGATAGATGTTTGATGCGGCTGTGCAGAACGGGGTTAGAGGCGAGGAAGGTGGCGGAGACGCTGTCACAATATAGCGCAGGAGGAGTGAAGGAGGAACCCTAACTCAGAGAGAGAATTTGAATCCAAAGGGCTTCAGCTGCACCGCTAGCCAGAGACTTGTACTCCGACTCGGTGGACGACCGCGACACAGTGGGTTGCTTCTTCGACATCCATGAGATGAGATGAGGGCCAAGGAACACGAAGATGCCAGAGGTGGACCGCCGGTCAGAAATAGAGCCTCCCCAGTCCGCATCTGTCCAAATTCGAAGTGCTCCAGAGGTAGTAGCAGTGAAAAACAGACCTAAATCACGGGTATGATTTAAATATCGTAATATGCGCTTCACTGCTGTCCATGGACCTCTTTTGGATTGTGCATGTATTGGCAAACCTTGTTTACTGAAAAACTATGTCTGGCCGTGTGAAACTTAGATATTGCAACCCCCAACTATACTGCGAAATAGAGTAGGATCTTTGAACTCGGGAGAGTCCAGAGTGTCAAGATTAACAGTAGGTGACATGGGGGTAGAGATAGGCTTAGACTGGTGCATGTTGCCCTCTGTAAGAGATCAACTATGTATTGTTTCTGACTTAGCAGAAGACCGTGAGTGGTTCTGATAGCAGAAACACTAAGAAAAAACTTAGGCTGCCTATGTCTGTGATAGGAAACACTTGTTGAAAAGTGCTAATTGCTTAAGCAAAATGGGAGAGGAACCTGTTAGGATGATATCATCCACATAAATTAGGAGGTAGACAGTATGGCAGCCTTGAGTGAAAATGAAGAGGGAGTTATCAGATTTAGACATGGAGAAACCTAGCTCAATTAGAAAAGTACTGAGCTTAGCATACCACGCAGTGGTGACTGTTTGAGCCCATATAGGGATCTGTTGAGCTTTTGTAAACACCCCAACTCAATCCAGATGTGGTCTCGCAACTTAACAGTATATATATAAACATGTCACAGCGGAATTCTTTACAATCCAGGACCTTGCCACGGTCTGACTACAGAATATACCGAACATTAGTACATAACAACCTTAACCAAATACACATTCTTCTTACAATCCTCTCAACAACCTATACATCTTACTAACTCAATTGCCATACGAGTGTACATGCACAACTCGTAGGTCACACTTAATCCTTAACACTTGTATCCTCTTCTTACTCTTGCGACGACCGCTTCCTGATGTACCTGTGTAGTAAAAACAGCCCCCAAAGGGGGTCAGCACGAATGCTGGTACGATCCCCTCATGGCCCCCAAGCTAACGTGGCTACGACGACTAATTGTCGATAGCATGGAGGTTGATTAGATGCACAACATAATAGAAAGTGCAGTAAACAACAACTCAGATATGAACAATCAAAGTTCACACACAATGAACGACTTGAATGCGTTCCCTTAATTAGAGAGTTAGTTATTTAACTCCTTAAGTAATGTTCCCTCTTAATCTTAGTCCATCCTTATCTTACCTCAATCTGGTTCTTATCTTAATCTTAGAAACAACCATCCTTTAGTAAGGAGGATGTAGCTTATCTTAATTAATATCACAAACCATCCTTTAAAAAGGAATGGTTGCAACTTATCTTAACCTTACCTTAATCTTAAACTTAACAATACAAACCATCCTTTAAAAAGGAATGGTTGCAACTTATCTTAACCTTACCTTAATCTTAATCTAATCTCAATCTTAATCTCAGTATACAAACCTTTCCTAGAAGGGATTGGTTGTATCTAATTCGAACCTGGGATTTAGGTGATCCCACCGCACCATTAATGCCACCTACTCTGGACGGGAGTCCAGCGTAGCTGAGCCGGCAACCGGCCCTAGGCACAAGTCCGAAGACAAGTCCTTAAGCGGAGGTCGAATCTGCTATAGATAACGACCCCCTTTCCTTAGCATGCATGACCGGAGATCGGTCCCGGGTTTCCTCACTCAAGTTCCAGTTAGTAGTTATCTCAAGACCCTGTTTGTTGGTTAACCTCTTTCGGTTCATATCGTCCCTCATTAGGGGGCGTTCCTTAGTCTCACTCAATTCCTTACTAAGCATTGGTTAGTAAGTTCTCACGGTATGTTGTGTTAGTTTTCAAACATCACACAACAATACAATATATATATAAATGTTCCGGTTGGCAATGCTTATCTTGTTTAGTGAGCACAAAACAAATAGCACACAAGCCGAGGGACACCTCGTTAGCAAGCAGGTCACAAGAGAACTGTACCGTTCACCGTTGGCCGTTCAGTTGCTTAATCTCTTCCGGAGTCCAATTTCCAAGTCCTAAACATTCATTCAGTTTTAGGTTGTTAATCACTTAACTCAATTCAACTTACTTATCTTACTTAACTTACTTAACCCTTAATGACTCCAACCTAACACCTCTTAAGTCTTACAACTTAATCTTACAAACTTAATCTTAAACTTTTAAGTTAATTCTTAACTTAATCCTTAGGTCTTTATACCTCTAATCATCATTGCCCCCTTAATGGGGTACCTTTAATACCACTAAACTCTCTTAGGGTTTCTTTTTTTTTTTTTATGGTCCGACCGACCCACCGACCGACCCACCCCTGGGTAGGTCGGGTGCAGAGAACATCCAACTTCACAGTTTCAGCCCGACCGACCCAAACTGGGTCGGTCCCCTGGGTAGGTCGTGTAGAAACTTCCCATACATTGTCAAACTTTCTCCAAATTTTTCCTCAGCCTCCTAATGTGTTCTAACATCATTTGGGCACATCAAACAACACCTTATAACCTCCACCAAACTCATTAAACAACTTCCAAGGATCTTCTCAAACTTTTACTCAATTCTTACAAGGAATTCCTAACACTTGTCAATTAATTCCTTATATTTCTAACATGTACATTTTGCCTAAAACTTCAACTAACCAAGTGTTTCTTTTCTACCCATATAACTCCTTCTTACATCATTGCACTCCTTCTTTGCTTGTTAAACCTTCCAAGGTTATCTTGCATGTCCATGCACAATTTATCTTCTTTCACTTGTTACTCATCACTCTTAAACTCTTAAGAAACACTTTTGACGAAAGTTCGAATGCAGGTAACTTTCGTTGATCATAACTCCTTCATTTCTCAACCAAAATTTGATTTCTTTAGCTTGTTTTAAAGATCTCTAATCCCTCTACAATTTTCATGTTTATGCCCAAGTCTGATTCGTAACCGGTTGGAAGATATAGATGTCTTAAGTTTCGGTTTCGCCAGCACATAAAATCATACCGAAACAGTAAGGTATAAACTCGTGACTTGCGACCTTAATTCCTTTCTTTGTGTTGCGAGTTAGGATTAGTTCTTGTTATCAATATGTAGAGGTAAGTTTACTCTTTCGATTAAGCCCTTATTCATAGCCTAACTCGATTTGTACTGCTAGTTATAGATTCTCAAAGTTGGCTTCGTGAACTGCTCGAAAGTTCGAATTTTTCCAGATTTCCGAATTCGAAATCACTCAATTCGCACAACTCCGGTAAGCTTCCTATCAATTGCTCCGTTATTTGTCAATGATCAGAATGTAAATCTAAAATTGGGATTAAGTAATTAATAAGTTAAAACTTAAGAAAATTGTGATTAGATTACATAAAATGTTGCACAAATAGATCTTATTCTATAATTAATGATAAACAAATGTAATACGATTGCATCTAAATATTCTTAATATATAAACCATAATAAAATAAGTAAAATACTTTTACATCTAAATGTGAGGTGGATTAGTAAGTCTAGATTTAATCATTTCTTAACATTTATGGTAGTGAAATATAACTTAATGTTTTAAGATAGAATCATTAAGAGGATTATGATATAATCTATATTAAACGATGATTTGGAAATTTATCTAAATAATTATCCTTAAGTTTCTTAGAATTAGATAAGCCATATAAAATACATTTATTACCAATATTCAGGATGTGAGTTTACAGTTAAGTGAGGTATTTAGTAGTGAGATTTTATAGGAAGGTTTATAAATAGGAATTTGATACTTAAAACCTTTGAACCTTTTATTAGATAAAATTAAGTTACATAAGATATTATATTGATATACTTTACGGTAATGGGAAGTAGTGATGGGTTATTTGAATAAAAAAAATATGAGAATTTTCATAATAGATTATCTTATTAAATAATTAACAATTTCACTTATGAATCAGAATTTAATTCTCTGATAAATTCTACTCTAGGTAGATATATTGTCCATCCTAAATACAATAAAGGAAATTAATTTATTAGGTTATTCCTTTGAAACCTTAGGTTTTGTAAAACAATTTTAAACGTATTTAAGGCTTAAGTTTAATGAAGTTTAGTACAAAGGATTATGCATAGTCTATAGAGAGAATGTGTGTAAAAATAAAACATTTAGGAAATTAAATGTAAGTAAGGATACATAAAAGGTTATACTAAACACCTTATTGTATAGGTAATAATAAAACATATAATATACCTTGTGAATGCTAAATGTAAGATTAATTCGTTAAATCTAAGTTAACTATAGTATAGTTATTCAGGATGAGAAGCAATTTAACATCTTATGACAAGTTTATTAGATGGTTGTAATTAAAAGTCATTCTGAACTAAGGGTATGATAATTGAGTTTAGTGGCTCAACTAAGTTATAATAAAATGTATCTACAACACTATGATTCCAATATACAAGATGTAGATCTTAATTAAGTTAAGGGGAAACTTAATCATGATGGTTTATTTGGTAATATTGTTAAAGTACATAATCATTACATTGTGAATTAATAGTATAGTATTCTAAGATAAACCTATCGTGGGTCATAATACAGTGTTTATTCTAGAGTAAGAATAAAGGTATTGAGCTTAAGATTATTATTGAAATTCTTAGATTTAATTATATAATATAAACACATTTATGATATAAAGGTCTCAAAAGTCTTGAGTGTGAGGATTTCGGTTAAGTATGAATAAAGTAGATAGGAGTGGACAATTAGCAAATGTTAATAGAATACATTCCTTGATCTTACCACCTTGGGCTATACAACGTTCTCAGATAACTCAAAGATTATACATAACATTTAAGTGAGGGCTTAAAAGGCAATTGAGACTTTGGAATAAGAGTAAGGAGTTTATTTAAGCTTAACATAGGCTACAAGTGATTGATGATAGACTACCTTTAATATTCTTCAGAGTACTGTTGATTGTTTGCGCAAGTTGACTAGAACTGCTACAGCGTTACCCAGGTATGATTTATCGTACTCAGATACTTTTGCTAATGGGCTTTATGGAATGTTTTGGAAAATGCTAACTGAGCTTGAATGGATTTCAAAATGAAACTGTGTGTATGACTAACTCAGCTTGTGTGACTAACTGAGCCTTGAATGTGAAACTCACTTGGGGATTGGTTCCTTCTATTTGGTTGTTCCATTAGACATTGACTGCTTAGGGTTTACGCTTCTGCACTCTGTAGGACTGAGTGTTTTGGTATTGCTCTGGGTAGTTAGTGATCTGGTGGGAATTTGGAAAAGGTCAATTTTGGTAAATTCTTCTTTTGACTCTGGATATCGTTTCATCCATGAGCTGGTTCTTGAGGTTTCGACGTGCGCGCGTCTTCAATGGTAACAGTGAGGGGCTGTATATCCCCTGTCCCAAAAAGGGACGTGATAGACAGTGAGGGGCTGTATATCCCCTGTCCCAAAAGGGACGTTGTAGACAGAGAGGGGTTGTATATCCCCTGTCCTTAGTGGACGTAGTTAATAGAGAGGGGTTGTATATCCCCTGTCCTTAGTGGACGTAGTTAACAGAGAGGGGCTGTATATCCCTGTCCTTAGTGGACGTGGTAAACAGTGAGGGGCTGTATATCCCCTGTCCTAAAAGGACGTACTTGGCGGTGGGGGCCATCTCTCCCAATTGAATTTATTCCACTCTTGGGTATATTTTGTCTATGGGATTCAGCTTTCTGAAATGGTGGGGACATTAACTGTCTACCACGGGTTATGGGTATTCATATCATTCCTAGTCCTTTGTGACTACCTGAGTCTTTCTATTCTTAACTAGAATTGGTTCTAACATCAATAATGGATGCTCACTAACTATATGGTGTGATTTCTTAAGTGGTTGATTTGGTTTTTAAGTTCTTTGTCTCTATCCTTATCTTGTTCTCTCTTCTCTATGATTGATTGTTTTGAAGTCCCTCCTTTCCCTGTTTTACTTTCAAGAGTTTGATTTCAAGTTACTGTTTAGTTTGAAGAGTTATGTTTTATAAGTTTGTTTTTGGAGAATTGTACCAGTTCCATTCCAGGGAACTGACTCACCCCTCCCGGGGTGGGCTGCTTGGTTTCATCTTGTAGGTATAAATGGATTTACAGGTGGCCACGAAGAGCATGAGTGATTGGGATGGGATTAGGTTTATGGAGAGTGAATGTATTTTATTATTGTTATGTTTTTGTTAAGTTTTCTCGAAGTTCAGACCGTAACTTAGTTAATTGTAATGGTTATAACTGGTGAGGTTGGTACCGGGTGTTTGGAGCCCGATGGTCTGTAATCGCCATTAGAGATTTTATTCCGCTGTATTTATTGTAAATAGGGGCGTTACATTAAGTATGGGGGAGGTGGAGGTGGGGAAAGCAGTTTTAAGAAGGTTGGCGGTTTGGGAGCTTGTTTCCATAGATATGTCATCAACTACGTAGGAGTAGAATTTTTTATGGGGGTGTGTCATAACAAAGATTTCAAGCAAATGGTATAGCTGAAGCAAATTTGGTTTTGGTTGTGGCATATTGGAATACGTGATGTAAGTTTTGGTTCATGACAAAAAAAATTATGTCATTGGTATGGGGTCTGTTTATACCCATACATTGCAGATTCGATCTTTGCACTAGTCTGAATTAATTATGCCATTGGTATGGGTCTGTATATACCCATACATCACGGGTTTGATCCTTGCATTAGTCTGAATTAATTATGCTATTGGTATGACACTAGTCTGAATTAATTATGCTATCCGTATGGGGTCTATTTATACCCATACATCGTGGGTTCGATCCTTGATCATGATTTGTGCATTTAAGCACATTAGTCTGAATTAAAAGGTGATATATCCATAAGTAAAATGTAACCACTAAAGTTGGTATCTAAAAAGAATTTATGCTAGGCAGCAAAATTGCTACCAACCAGAAAACGGTAGCGAAAATCAGTTTCGCCACCAAGGGTTTACCCACCGTCAAACTCTGGTAGCAAATGAACAAAAGTGGTACGTAGCCCGTTCTTTTTAGCTACCAATTGTGTCAGTAGCAAACTAATATTTTTCTTAAGGTGAAGCCTGACAATATTAATCGAAGTTATATACGTTCGGAGCTGCTAATTTTTTCTCAATAAAATTCGTGTCATTTGCTACCTGGCTATGATACTTATTAATTATATTATCATTGACACATTCGTCAACAGCAAACATCATATTTATGACTAACTCTTTAGAGTTAGACTAAAATCTGCAGCCTCCTTTTCCGAATCAGTAATCGTAGCCCGCTTGTTTTGAATTCAACCTTACTCGTACGTAGGTTCTATGGCCAACGATTTAATTATCACAATATATAATTAACACGTAGTACAATTTTATTGGGTAAACCTATTAGAGCATATCTGAATCAACTGATCGAAAGTTTCCTATAAATACCCTCAATATCCTCAGGCCTTTTTGCTCCACAAACAAACACTAATCATAGAATTCATTAGCTATCTACGGATCTTCCAACAGATAATTAAGAGAAGGTGATTAGAACAAGAAATGGCAAAGGCACAGCAGAAGTCAGTCCTCTATTTCGGGGTTGCTCTGCTCCTCTTCATCCTCCTGGCACATCAAACCATAGGTAACTGGTTTATATGCAAGATATATAGGCGATCGACTTAACACCGTTATATTTCCTTATATTTATATATGAAAGTACCTGCTGCTGTTTCGTCGAAGAGTAACGGGTATGTGTATATTGATGGATATGGTAATGTAGTATAACTATATATATATATATATATATGCAGGTACTTCTGCTACTGTCAATGATGAGGCAAGAACCAATGAACGACAGCTAGCTGAAAGGTGCAGCACGCGGTGCTTCGGGGATGCAGCATGTGATAGCCAGTGCAAGATGGTACAACGCTGCGGAGGAGGGAGATTGTTGGCAGAATTTGCTCTGCACCGGCTGTTTAAAGCTTCATTGAAGCTTACCATGGTTGGCGTGTACGTAGGATACCTATGGATGCACGGTGTTACTATTGCTTTAATAGATAGGGTTTGCCAATGATTAGACGTCTTGTATTTGAGTGAGAAAGTGAGCCTATTTATAGTAAGGATCATACTGTACAATGGACTGTATAATAACAGAAAACAATAAAGAACAGGCCATCTACAAATAAGGCTGATCGGGCCCAATACTAGTTTTAATTATGTAACTGGGCTTCTCCTCTATGATCTCCCCTCGAGTCAAAGTGTCCAGTGAGAGGAAGCTTTAACCGCAAGTACAGAAATTCAGTCGAGGGTAAGGGTTTGGTAAGTACATCCGCGGGTTGCTCTTTGGAGAGAAGATGAGAAATTGTTAAAGCGTCGTTCTTGATGTGTTCCCTTACAAAGTGATAGTCGAGAGATAGATGTTTGATGCGGCTTGCGGACGGGGTTAGAGGCGAGGAAGGTGGCGGAGACGCTGTCACAATAGCGCAGGAGGAGTAGGAAGGCGGAACCCTAACTCAGATGAGAATTTGAATCCAAAGGGCTTCAGCTGCACCGCTAGCCAGAGACTTGTACTCCGACTCGGTGGACGACGCCGGACACAGGGTGCTTCTTCGACATCCATGAGATGAGATGAGGGCCAAGGAACACGAAGATGCCAGAGGTGGACCGCCGGTCAGAAATAGAGCCTCCCCCAGTCCGCATCTGTCCAAATTCGAAGTGCTCCAGAGGTAGTAGCAGTGAAAAAACAGACCTAAATCACGGGTATGATTTAAATATCGTAATATGCGCTTCACTGCTGTCCAATGGACCTCTTTTGGATTGTGCATGTATTGGCAAACCTTGTTACTGAAAAACTTATGTCTGGCCGTGTGAAACTTAGATATTGCAACCCCCCAACTATACTGCGAAATAAGTAGGATCTTTGAACTCGGGAGAGTCCAGAGTGTCAAGATTAACAGTAGGTGACATGGGGGTAGAGATAGGCTTAGACTGGTGCATGTTTGCCCTCTGTAAAGATCAACTATGTATGTTTCTGACTTAGCAGAAGACCGTGAGTGGTTCTGATAGCAGAAACACCTAAGAAAAAACTTAGGCTGCCTATGTCTGTGATAGGAAACACTTGTTGAAAAGTGCTAATAAATTGCTTAAGCAAAATGGGAGAGGAACCTGTTAGGATGATATCATCCACATAAATTAGGAGGTAGACAGTATGGCAGCAGCCTTGAGTGAAAATGAAGAGGGAGTTATCAGATTTAGACATGGAGAAACCTAGCTCAATTAGAAAAGTACTGAGCTTAGCATACCACGCACGTGGTGACTGTTTGAGCCCATATAGGGATCTGTTGAGCTTTTGTAACACCCCAACTCAATCCAGATGTGGTCTCGCAACTTAACAGTATATATATAAACATGTCACAGCGGAATTCTTTACAATCCAGGACCTTGCCACGGTCTGACTACAGAATATACCGAACATTAGTACATAACAACCTTAACCAAATACATATTCTTCTTACAATCCTCTCAACAACCTATACATCTTACTAACTCAATTGCCATACGAGTGTACATGCACAACTCGTAGGTCACACTTAATCCTTAACACTTGTATCCTCTTCTTACTCTTGCGACGACCGCTTCCTGATGTACCTGTGTAGTAAAAACAGCCCCCAAAGGGGGTCAGCACGAATGCTGGTACGATCCCCTCATGGCCCCCAAGCTAACGTGGCTACGACGACTAATTGTCGATAGCATGGAGGTTGATTAGATGCACAACATAATAGAAAGTGCAGTAAACAACAACTCAGATATGAACAATCAAAGTTCACACACAATGAACGACTTAAATGCGTTCCCTTAATTAGAGAGTTAGTTATTTAACTCCTTAAGTAATGTTCCCTCTTAATCTTAGTCCATCCTTATCTTACCTCAATCTGGTTCTTATCTTAATCTTAGAAACAACCACTTTAGTAAGGAGTGGATGTAGCTTATCTTAATCTTAATATCACAACCATCCTTTAAAAAGGAATGGTTGCAACTTAACCTTACCTTAATCTTAAACTTAACAATACAAACCATCCTTTAAAAAGGAATGGTTGCAACTTATCTTAACCTTACCTTAATCTTAATCTCAATCTCAATCTTAATCTCAGTATACAAACCTTTCCTGGAAGGGATTGGTTGTATCTAATTCGAACCTGGGATTTAGGTGATCCCACCGCACCATCTTAATGCCACCTACTCTGGACGGGAGTCCAGCGTAGCTGAGCCGGCAACCGGCCCTAGGCAACAAGTCCGAAGACAAGTCCTTAAGCGGAGGTCGAATCTGCTATAGATAACGACCCCCTTTCCTTAGCATGCATGACCGGAGATCGGTCCCGGGTTTCCTCACTCAGTTCCAGTTAGTAGTTATCTCAGACCCTGTTTGTTGGTTAACCTCTTTCGGTTCATATCGTCCCTCATTAGGGGGCGTTCCTTAGTCTCACTCAATTCCTTACTAAGCATTGGTTAGTAAGTTCTCACGGTATGTTGTGTTAGTTTTCAAACATCACACAAACAATATATATATATATGTTCCGGTTGCATGCTTTATCTTGTTTAGTGAGCACACAAAACAAATAGCACACAAGCCGAGGGACACCTCGTTAGCAAGCAGGTCACAAGAGAACTGTACCGTTCACCGTTGGCCGTTCAGTTGCTTAATCTCTTCCGGAGTCCAATTTCCAAGTCCTAAAACATTCATTCAGTTTTAGGTTGTTAATCACTTAACTCAATTCAACTTACTTATCTTACTTAACTACTAAAACCTTAATGACTCCAACCTAACCCTCTTAGCTTACAACACCTTAATCTTACAAAACTAATCTTAACTTTTAAGTTAATTCTTAACTTAATCCCTTAGGTCTTTATACCTCTAATCATCATTGCCCTCTTAATGGGGTACCTTTAAATACCACTAAACTCTCTTAGGGTTTCCTTTTTTTTTTTTATGGTCCGACCCGACCCACCGACCGACCCCCCCTGGGTAGGCGGGTGCAGAGAACATCCAACTTCACAGTTCAGCCCGACACGACCCAGACTGGGGTCGGTCCCCTGGGTAGGTCGGCTGTAGAAACTTCCCATACATTGTCAAACTTTCTCCAAATTTTTCCTCAAGCCTCCTAATGTGTTCTAACATCATTTGGCACATCAAACACACCTTATAACCTCCACAAACTCATTAAAACAACTTCCAAGGATCTTCTCAAACTTTTACTCAATCTTACAAGGAATTCCTAACATTGTCATTAATTCCTTATATTTCTAACATGTACATTTTGCCTAAACTTCAACTACCAAAGTGTTTCTTTTCTACCCATATAACTCCTTCTTAACATCATTGCACTCCTTCTTTGCTTGTTAAACCTTCCAAGGTTATCTTGCATGTCCATGCACAATTATCTTCTTTTCACTTGTTACTCATCACTCTTAAACTCTTAAGCTTGCTTATACATTTCTTTCCATTATCTTATACCTTGACATGTTCTTCATTTACCTAACCATGCAACAACACCCTCCTTAGACATTTCCACTTCTCTTATGCAACTTACTCACCATTCTCATGATCATACCCCTTATACGTTTCTAGTCATTTTCCTTAATGACTTACAACATCCTCCTTCCATTTTCACTCCATCACCCAAGTCCTCACATTACCATTCAACTAAACCTTACTAATCCACAACTAACATCACCACCTCTTACAAAACTTCCCGAACTCTCATTGTTCTTCTCTTAGTTCATACCTAAATCATCTCGAAGCATTAACATCATTTCCTTAAACTTATGCACAAGTCTTACATTCCTCACATCATGATTTTGGTGTGTTTAGTACACTCGCCAGTCCTCTAATCCTCCTAGACATCTCTAGGTCACTCTAAACCTCAAGAACTCCTTAGTTAACTCATTTCCACCCAATTTCTTTTCATGCTCCCTAGTAAACCCTAGGGCATATTAGCTCACCACCACCACTTAAACACTTTGTTTTCTACTCAAATTTCGCCATAGCTCCTCTAGTATATTATCATGCCCAACACATTATTTTCCTCACTCAACCATCTCATTCACAACAAACTCAATATATTGCAATAATCTTAAATTGCATAGCACTAAGCTCTTAAATGACATGGCTCTTAGGCCTTAAATGACTTAAACTTAAACACTGAATTTCCCACATATAAAGCTTTCAACCTGCAAATACACTCATCCAATCTCATAGTAGTTATAATGCTCTTAAAATCCACCTTAAACTTATATTACTAACTCATTCTCATTAGCTCCTTAATCACAAGTTCATAAGCTTGTTTAAGTTCTTTTTCTTAGGTTTATATAACCCAATACACAATGTAGCTCTAAGCCACATTGGTACTTATCTAAAACTCATTCCTTAATCTTAAACCACCATTAGGTAAGCATTTTACCTTGTTTTCTCAAGCTTATCTTAATCTCCTCCTTAGACCTTCTTCTTGCATAGATCTCGGCCACCACTTAAATTCCCCTTGCCAATGTTCTAATCAATATTCAATGACTCATATGAGTACTAAACAATACACTAACCTCAAGGAATAAAAAACCTAGGTTAGAAATGTGTTCTAAGGCATAAGTGGATGATTACCTTTGAAGTCTCAAGGTAGACTTTGGCATTGAATGAAATAGGACCTCCACTAGTCCTTGGTGAATAAATCAAGCTAGAACAAGGCATAAAAACAAGGCCCCATGAGTAGAATTTTCGGCCATGTACAAGAGATGATGGAAACATGGTTTTTCTTACATTTTCTTTACCTTAAGAGAATGGAGAAGCTAATGAGCTCTTCAAACTTGTTTTTCCTCCATCAATGGAGTTTCCTCTGGCACCAAAAATGAAGCTTTGAAGATTTGAAAAGATAGGAATGAAGGCCTTGATCTAACTAAGAGAAATCTATGCTTACTTTTCGATTTGGAGCAAAGATGAACATTTGGTGAGCAATTTGAAGGTGGAGGCACCATGGATGGAGCTCTCCGGTTTTGGAGCAAAGAAGAGAAGAAGAAATCGTGTGAAGAAGAGAAATGAAGAGAGAGAAGAAGAAAAGGTGCTTATAAGAGATATTTGCTTTAATAAGCAATAGTACTCTTTTACTTATCTCTTCTTTTCTTCCTTATTTGACTACTTATGGTGACTCACCCTCCTTTAGAAAACCGCCCCCCTACCTTATAAGGCTAGTCATGGTCTTTGTTGACCAACTAATTAGCTTATATTGATTAAAACTTAACTAGTCACTATTTGGCACTATTCACTAATCAGTGCACATATTTCTGAAATTTTTGATTTCCCATTGATTTAGACCTCCTAATGTGATACTAATTAGTACACATTTTGATTAAAGAGTAATGATGGACATTTAGCCACTCAAAACTCAATTCTAAGACAATTTCTCAAAAATGTGCTTTAAGACTTCTTAAAGCACATTTTGTGTTTTAACTTGTCTTCAAGCTTGGTTTTCTTTGCTACTTGATTTAAAATGACCATTAGAATATTACTAAGGTCCTATCATGATATTTGGGTACTCACCCAAGTCTCTCTCCAGCTTAGAGCACGTTTTTGCCCTGATTGCCTTTAAGACACTTTCTTGTGTTTTCCTTGGTTAAGATTGTCTACCAATCTTTCTAAGGCATATTCTAGCCTTACTACATCATGATTTGATGTTTACTTAGCATACTTAGGTTTGGGGTATTTCAATCTACCCCCCTTAAAAGAACTTTGTCCCCAAAGTTCCCATGCATCTTTTCTTATTAGAATACATGTCTTACCTCATTCCTTAGATCATATAGATCATACTTATGTATACTTAATCTCATTGGATCATGGATCCACCATATTCTCATACTTAAATATCACACAACATGCTTAAGCATGTGCAGCACTCAAAATTCCTTTTGTTCCTTTTGATGATTAAAACATTCACATAACTTCCAACGTATTCTCCCATGTCACCGGTCCGTAGACAATGGCTCATTCGTCCTCGTCACCATGGGCCAGAATACAAAACACGCTGCTCTCCCCATGTCACCGGTCCGAAGACAAAGGCTCGTGCGTCCTCGACTTCATGGGCGAGACTCAGTAAAAAGGTAATCCTTTTTACGAGGTCATGTGAGGAATAATTCCTCTAATTAAAAATACAAGCAACTCCAATTTCATTTTATCCTAAGGCCTCTATTCTTAGTGTGATTTAATTATGACCACTGGTAGGGAGTTTCAGGAATCATCCAACCCTGATGTGATCAGCATCGGTGTAGAACTATCCTTCCACCCCAATTTGTGTTCGGTTTCCCTTGATCCCTAGAAATCAAGTTTCGCCCACCACGTCATTTTCAAACATCCAAATAATTCACTCATGTCCAATTTTCTATCTTTTTAGTTCTTCTAATCATAATCAATACATCTCCAAGTGTGGACTCATTCCATCAAACACTCCCGATTCATCTCTTAGTAATTACCTCAAGACTTAAATTCCTACTAAGTTCCATATCAGTCTCATATCAACTTCCACTGTCTCATACCACATAGCATTACTATCTTCTTCCTCATACTCATATCAAATGATATCTCATAGTGTTATCTTATTCTTATCCCACACCTAGTCTCATATCGACTCATACCTCATATATCCTTATTTCTTAAGTCTCCTTATCCACTTAATCTTCTTCCTTAATTCTCTTAACTTGTACTCACACCGGAGTTAACAAGATAGGTACCTAATATGTATGGTATCCACATCTTCTGTGTGCAATAACCATAATTTATCTCAAAATGTTTATGTAAAACATATTCTCAAGTTATTTTGTGCTATGCACACCGTAGTTTATGTACTCAGTACACAAACATATGCTAAGCGGTTTTCGCTCTACCCCCCTTAAAATGGATTACGCCCCACGTAATCAACACCATCACATTCTTGAACATAAGTCCAAGATGTCTAATTCTCACCAAGCATTCTAGCTTCCATGTCATCTATCTTACTTATAATCGATGAGAAATGGTTTAGTCTCTGTATCGAGGATTCTTAACGGTACTTATACCGTTTCCTTAACTTAGTTTGGTCTAATCTCAAAGGTAGTGATCTGCTAGCTTCCGCTGCACCACTCTGATAATCTTAGGCCTAATTTCTCAATGGGCACGTGTTATCTTTATATATACACGGCCTTAATGAGTTGTAACTCGTCTATCCATTCTTCTTGAAGATCTTACGCTCATACTCTTAGTATTTCTCGAATGTCTAAATTGTTCTCCCCAACTGACCTTTGGTCTGAGGATGATTCTTAGTCTGAAACTACTGTTTAGTGCATAATACGCTTTACAGTCTTAATCCTTACATCTTAAGACATATCCAATGTCTGTACTTAATAATCCGTGCTTTTCGCGCTTCATAGTCCTTAATTATCTGTTCTCTGGTTCCTCTGTGTTGCTGGTTCAACTGAATTCTTCTCTTCGGCTGTCTGGTGTAGTAGCTGCTCTTGTATGATCTTGCCTCGTTGTCCGTGGTACGGAGTCGACTACCTCCCGTGTTCTTTACACTACTCGTCTACATGCATGGGGTACCTTACTGGTACATTTACTACTTACTCAACTAACTCATAAATGAGCGTGTCAGGCCCGCAAGCCCCTGTGGGGTGCAGTCGTCCATGTCTCATTTTAGTAAACTCATAGTGTCCGTCACACGTTTAGCTATTGCTAAGTATGAAGTATTCTGTTGTCGATCTCCTCTTTCATCGTTCCATAATAACATTTATTGTTCTTCTTGAAGTTAATCAAGGGAAGTCTATTCACTATGTTCTTGGGTATTGTATACTCCAGCTCCTTTCTGTATTCCGTCGTGATTCGGTCTCTTAATAATTGAGGTCTCTTCATAGAGCCTCTTATCTTGTTCCTCATATTTATGCTACTAGGAATGCACTTCCAGTTCCTTAAGGAATGGGTAGTGTGCTTCCTGTAAAATCTTACCTAACCAGGTCCAGGCTACTGGCATCAATGCTCAGTTCGTCTACCATCTTATTTTCTTACTTATGCTGGTCTTAACTCATAAATCTAATTGCCTCAGTGTCAATATTTGACGGCTCATACATAATGGTCGCCTTACCGCGCACCATGACTTAATTCACTCATCTAACTATTATACTCACGACCATTTCTACCGTGTAGTAGTTGGCCTTTACCATGTTACCCATTAATGGTGCAACCTCTTACTCACTTATTCTAATATCTTACCTTATACTCAATCCCTTTTTGGTGTAAATACACTGGGAGTTCTCTCATTCCGATATTGGCGGTTGTCGTACTGTGTTGTAAAATAGTTGACTCTTGATATGAAGATGTTATGCTCCAATCTCAGATTCGTAAGTAAGCTAATTTCTTTCACTTTCTCTCTCTCATCCTTAGTGATGTTATCTACCATGTGGTTTTAACTGGTTATTGAAGAAGTCATCCACTGAATTACAAGCTCTTATGAGCTTTGATTAATTGACGTGCCATAATGTGCAGTCACAATGTTTATCTCTGCCCATTACTAATTCTTACATCCCGGGTGTTGGGATATGGGGTCTATCTGTGGAACCTTCCTTATTACTCAAGTGTATCTGGTATGTTCTAAGGTAATCTCAAGTTCATAATTTCCATTTTCTAAATAAAGTGTATTTTATCTCTAATAGGTGAAAGCCCTTTTGAGGGGTTCATTCCCACTCATGGCCTCACAACAAGGAGAGGTATCCCCACCCTAAAGGCATGGTTCGTTCTCCGCTCCTGTCCTTAGCATTATCTCAATATTCTCATTGGTACCTTTTCTTAGTAATCTTCCCCAATCTAAGTTATAGGTTTGTAACCGTTCACATCTACACATTGTAGTTCCTCATGGCTTAAATATAGTCTCTCACAACTTACCGTACCTCGGGCTCTGATGTGGTTAACATCCTCGACTCGTAGGCTCTTAATGCTTAATGTCTCAGTTCATTATTTGTACTCTTATTCATCTGCAGGTCATCCCTATAAGATTCTGGTTCTTTGAGCACTATCCACCGTTAGGTTACATACTGAATGTAGCATCGGGTTTCATGATAAGTTGCTGCATCTTGCTTCCTGTTAGGGAAGTTGTTCAGGTGATCTGAGGTTACTTAATGTCTTTGACAATGCTGTCATTCTACTAGACTTCTATCTTTTAATAGTCAAGGTTAGGCCCGTATTAGGCGTTTGCCTTACGGTGTCCAAGTTGGATATCATCCTTGCATCTTATACTTCTATCTCAACGCTTCGTTCAACTTCCGTTGACTACGCCACCCGTTGATGATCAATCATACTTGGGTATTAATGAGTTAGACGAACAGTACTAGCTGTCATTCATCAGTTTGTTCGGCTCGACTATGCCCGCTCTGTGGGGGTAGTCCTCTGAGCTTTCCTTTTCCAGGGTTGTACGACTTTAATCCTTAGTAGGTTATAGCTTACGTTTATTTCTTTTATCCTTGATTTCCGGGTTTTCCAACATCTTCATTAAAGAATGTTGTTATTGGTGTCCTTAATGGTCACTCTGAGAGTCTTATCCCGTTTTCGTTGTACGTCGATGCTCCACAGTCTCAATAGTATTTTATAATACATCCCTTGTATATCATTGCTTATATAGTGTTTTTGCTCGCGATACCGAGCAATCTCTTAGGTTTTCCCCTTGGAGTTTGAGATTGGTGTTCTTACCATACTGTCGGTTGTTGTTTGTAGTGGGTTATACCGTTGCTAGTATTTATATGGTTTAGTATTTCGTCTAAGCTCAGCTCCCTGCTGGCTGATGTGTCGGTTCATCTCATCATGGTTAGGCCGTCAGGCCCTTCCAAGGTCCTATTTTTCCTGTTCTTATGGTTTTTACAATCCGGTGTTAATATGTGTTACAACTGTAGCGTTCTCCTATCTTGCCATGATGGCTTTCCGTGTGGCTTAACCGTGGTAGCACTTGCCATAGCAAGTGCGCCATGCAGGATGGGTCATTGGTACAAGGTGCATCTGTAGTGATACTCCCTTCTAATTTCCATGTAATTGGTAGTCCTCGAGACTCCTTCTATATCTCTTATTTTGGATAACCGTCCATCCGGCAGTTTCCTTGTTGTTTGACAGTACTGTCATCTAATAGGGCGTTCCTCTTTCTGAGGGAACCCCTTAAAATTTTCTTATGTCTTAATCCTCATGCTTTGTATTATCCCACTGTTATGCTCACTCGGACCGCTGTCCGGTACTCATGTCTCTTATAATTTCCTTATCCATTGCACGCGTAGTGCTTCCCTTACCATTGGTATCGCGGGTTATTTCGACTGCGTAGCATGTCGACCCATGTTGCCGGTAATGACCGTTCCCTTACTGATAGTATTCCATAGGTAGCGCTTGTTTCTCTGTTGCGCTCCATTGAAAATCTCCAAGTTCTCCATAACTGTTGTGCAACAAGATGTTCCTCGTACTGCTTATTGTTAGCTAACTGCCAGATCGGGTTTCCCCGAGTAAGAGAAGGCTTTCTTCTCTCTGGCGTTTGTCCAACACATTAGGGTTAGGGATGTGGAGGGCGGGCCTAGGTACTATGGATATCCGGTAAACACCGGGAAGTCCTGGCTGACGCACCTCACACTCTATCTCTTAACCCGTAACCTGTAACTCAATCTCAGCCTCAATATCCTCCTAAGTTCGGTATTTCTTGTCTTCAGAGCGTAACTACGCTCTGATACCACTTTTGTAACACCCCCTCAATCCAGATGTGGTCTCGCAACTTAACAGTATATATATAAACATGTCACAGCGGAATTCTTTACAATCCAGGACCTTGCCACGGTCTGACTACAGAATATACCGAACGTTAGTACATAACAACCTTAACCAAATACATATTCTTCTTACAATCCTCTCAACAACCTATACATGTTACTAACTCAATTGCCATACGAGTGTACATGCACAACTCGTAGGTCACACTTAATCCTTAACACTTGTATCCTCTCTTCTTACTCTTGCTTACGACGGCCGCTTCCTGATGTACCTGTGTAGTAAAAAACAGCCCCCAAAGGGGGTCAGCACGAATGCTGGTACGATCCCCTCATGGCCCCCAAGCTAACGTGGCTACGACGACTAATTGTCGATAGCATGGAGGTTGATTAGGTGCACAACATAATAGAAAGTGCAGTAAACAACAACTCAGATATGAACAATCAAAGTTCACACACAATGAACGACTTGAATGCGTTCCCTTAATTAGAAAGTTAGTTATTTAACTCCTTAAGTAATGTTCCCTCTTAATCTTAGTCCATCCTTATCTTACCTCAATCCGGTTCTTATCTTAATCTTAGAAACAACCATCCTTTAGTAAGGAGTGGATGTAGCTTATCTTAATCTTAATATCACAAACCATCCTTTAAAAAGGAATGGTTGCAACTTATCTTAACCTTACCTTAATCTTAAACTTAACAATACAAACCATCCTTTAAAAAGGAATGGTTGCAACTTATCTTAACCTTACCTTAATCTTAATCTCAATCTCAATCTTAATCTCAGTATACAAACCTTTCCTGGAAGGGATTGGTTGTATCTAATTCGAACCTGGGATTTAGGTGATCCCACCGCACCATCTTAATGCCACCTACTCTGGACGGGAGTCCAGCGTAGCTGAGCCGGCAACCGGCCCTAGGCAAAAAGTCCGAAGACAAGTCCTTAAGCGGAGGTCGAATCTGCTATAGATAACGACCCCCTTTCCTTAGCATGCATGACCGGAGATCGGTCCGGGTTTCCTCACTCAAGTTCCAGTTAGTAGTTATCTCAAGACCCTGTTTGTTGGTTAACCTCTTTCGGTTCATATCGTCCCTCATTAGGGGGCATTCCTTAGTCTCACTCAATTCCTTACTAAGCATTGGTTAGTAAGTTCTCACGGTATGTTGTGTTAGTTTTCAAACATCACACAACAATACAATATATATATAATATGTTCCGGTTGCATGCTTTATCTTGTTTAGTGAGCACACAAAACAAATAGCACACAAGCCGAGGGACACCTCGTTAGCAAGCAGGTCACAAGAGAACTGTACCGTTCACCGTTGGCCGTTCAGTTGCTTAATCTCTTCCGGAGTCCAATTTCCAAGTCCTAAAACATTCATTCAGTTTTAGGTTGTTAATCACTTAACTCAATTCAACTTACTTATCTTACTTAACTTACTTAACCCTTAATGACTCCAACCTAACACCTCTTAAGTCTTACAACTTAATCTTACAAACTTAATCTTAAACTTTTAAGTTAATTCTTAACTTAATCCCTTAGGTCTTTATACCTCTAATCATCATTGCCCCCTTAATAGGGTACCTTTAATACCACTAAACTCTCTTAGGGTTTCTTTTTTTTTTTTATGGTCCGACCGACCCACCGACCGACCCACCCCTGGGTAGGTCGGGTGCAGAGAACATCCAACTTCACAGTTTCAGCCCGACCGACCCAGACTGGGGTCGGTCCCCTGGGTAGGTCGGCTGTAGAAACTTCCCATACATTGTCAAACTTTCTCCAAATTTTTCCTCAAGCCCTCCTAATGTGTTCTAACATCATTTGGCACATCAAACACACCTTATAACCTCCACCAAACTCATTAAAACAACTTCCAAGGATCTTCTCAAACTCAAACTTTTACTCAATTCTTACAAGGAATTCCTAACACTTGTCAATTAATTCCTTATATTTCTAACATGTACATTTTGCCTAAAACTTCAACTAACTAAAGTGTTTCTTTTCTACCCATATAACTCCTTCTTAACATCATTGCACTCCTTCTTTGCTTGTTAAACCTTCCAAGGTTATCTTGCATGTCCATGCACAATTTATCTTCTTTCACTTGTTACTCATCACTCTTAAACTCTTAAGCTTGCTTATACATTTCTTTCCATTATCTTAATACCTTGACATTGTTCTTCATTTACCTTAACCATGCAACAACCCCTCCTTAGACATTTCCACTTCTCTTATGCAACTTACTCACCATTCTCATGATCATACCCTCTTATACGTTTCTAGTCATTTTCCTTAATGACTTACAACATCCTCCTTCCATTTTCACTTCCATCACCCAAGTCCTCACATTACCATTCAACTAAACCTTACTAATCCACAACTAACATCACCACCTCTTACACAAACTTCCCGAACTCTCATTGTTCTTCTCTTAGTTCATACCTAAATCATCTCGAAGCATTATACATCATTTCCTTAAAACTTATGCACAAGTCTTACATTCCTCACATCATGATTTTGGTGTGTTTAGTACACTCGCCAGTCCTCTAATTCCTCCTAGACATCTCTAGGTCACTCTAAACCTCAAGAACTCCTTAGTTAACTCATTTCCACCCAATTTCTTTTCATGCTCCCTAGTAAACCCTAGGGCATATTAGCTCACCACCACCACTTAAACACTTTGTTTTCTACTCAAATTTCACCATAGCTCCTCTAGTATATTATCATGCCCAAACACATTATTTTCCTCACTCAACCATCTCATTCACAACAAACTCAATATATTGCAATAATCTTAAATTGCATAGCACTAAGGCTCTTAAATGACATGGCTCTTAGGCCCTTAAATGACTTAAACTTAAACACTGAATTTCCCACATATATAAGCTTTCAACCTGCAAATACACTCATCAATCTCATAGTAGCTATAATGCTCTTAAAATCCACCTTAAACTTATATTACTAACTCATTCTCATTAGCTCCTTAATCACAAGTTCATAAGCTTGTTTAAGTTCTTTTTCTTAGGTTATATAACCCAATACACAATGTAAGCTCTAAGCCACATTGGTACTTATCTAAAACTCATTCCTTAATCTTAAACCACCATTAGGTAAGCATTTTACCTTGTTTTCTCAAGCTTATCTTAATCTCCTCCTTAGACCTTCTTCTTGCATAGATCTCGGCCACCACTTAAATTCCCCTTGCCAATGTTCTAATCAATATTCAATGAATCATATGAGTACTAAACAATACACTAACCTCAAGGAATAAAAACCTAGGTTAGAAATGTGTTCTAAGGCATAAAAGTGGATGATTACCTTTGAAGTCTCAAGGTAGACTTTGGCATTGAATGAAATAGGACCTCCACTAGTCCTTGGTGAATAAATCAAGCTAGAACAAGGCATAAAAACAAGGCCCCATGAGTAGAAATTTTCGGCCATGTACAAGAGATGATGGAAAACATGGTTTTTCTTACATTTTCTTTACCTTAAGAGAATGGAGAAGCTAATGAGCTCTTCAAACTTGGTTTTCCTCCATCAATGGAGTTTCCTCTTGGCACCAAAATGAAGCTTTGAAGGATTTGAAAAGATAGGAATGAAGGCCTTGATCTAACTAAGAGAAATCTATGCTTACTTTTCGATTTGGAGCAAAGATGAACATTTGGTGAGCAATTGAAGGTGGAGGCACCATGGATGGAGCTCTCACGGTTTTGGAGCAAAAGAAGAGAAGAAGAAATCGTGTGAAGAAGAGAAATGAAGAGAGAGAAGAAGAAAAGGTGGCTTATAAGAGATATTTGCTTTAATAAGCAAATAGTACTCTTTTACTTATCTCTTCTTTTCTTCCTTATTTGACTACTTATGGTGACTCACCCTCCTTTAGAAAACCGGCCCCTACCTTAAATAAGGCTAGTCATGGTCTTTGTTGACCAACTAATTAGCTTATATTGATTAAAACTTAAACTAGTCACTATTTGGCACTATTCACTAATCAGTGCACATATTTCTGAAATTTTTGATTTCCCATTGATTTAGACCTCCTAATGTGATACTAATTAGTACACATGTTGATTAAAGAGTAATGATGGACATTTAGCCACTCAAAACTCAATTCTAAGACAATTTCTCAAAAATGTGCTTTAAGACTTCTTAAAGCACATTTTGTGTTTTAACTTGTCTTCAAGCTTGGTTTTCTTTGCTACTTGATTTAAAATGACCATTAGAATATTACTAAGGTCCTATCATGATATTTGGGTACTCACCCAAGTCTCTCCAAGCTTAGAGCACATTTTTGCCCTGATTGCCTTTAAGACACTTTCTTGTGTTTTCCTTGGTTAAGATTGTCTACCAATCTTTCTAAGGCATATTCTAGCCTTACTACATCATGATTTGATGTTTACTTAGCATACTTAGGTTTGGGGTATTTCACTTGCAAACGTGATTGGGGTAGTTGGGGTTAAGAAACCCAGGTGGTTGTTTAGTATAAACATTTTCCTGAAGATCACCATGCAGAAACGCATTCTGCACATCAATTTGATGAATAGGCCAGTTAGATGAAACTGCAATAGATAGCACTAGCCAGATAGTAGTTTGTTTTACAACTGGGCTAAAGGTCTCATTGTAGTCTAGGCCAGGTGACTGAGAGTAGCCCTGAGCAACTAACCTGGCCTTGCACCTGTCAATGTTTCCATTTGTTGTTCTCTTTGTTCTGAACACCCACTTAACACCAAGAAGATTCATGTGTGGCTGGGGGGGGGGGAGGGGGGGAACTAGGGTCCATGTATTATTCTTGTCAAGAGCATGTAGTTCTTGTTTCATTGCATCTACCCATTGTGTGTGGTGCATTGCCTGTTTGAAAGTGGGGTTGTCTGGTATGGGGTCAAGGGTAGTTGTGTTTATGGCATAGTTGATTGTACCATCAGATCTGATTAAGGGTTTGGAGGATTGTGTTTGGAGCGAGTGAGCATAGGATGAGTAGGTTGTGGTAAAGGAGCAGCTGGCATAGGTGAGGAGGAAGTAGAGGTGGGAATAGGTTCTGAGGTTGAGGGTGAAGAGGTTGTATCTGGTGTGGATTCAGAATTTGAATGTGAAGTTAAAGAGGGAGTGGTGGTGGGAGGGGATAGAGTTTGTAGATGCTGGGATGAGCTGGTTGATCTAGGTGTGTGAGGTGGGTCTGATGAGGGTGATTGAGGAGCTGGTGTATCTGTAGGCAGAGGAGGTGGTGTAGGACCAGAAGAGGATTGAAGGTTAGGTAGGAGCAGAGTGTAAGTATGCAAATGCTTTGATGAGGGTGATTTGGGGGCTTTGTGAGCAAAAGGAAATTCACACTCATTGAAGGTGACATGTAACACCCCATCCAACAACAAACACATAACAACATTCTGCAGCGGAAATATACTACTTCACATTACTTAACTCGTTGGTGTTACACGCCGTTAACCACCCACGTGGCTAACAAGGCTATTACATAAACATTGTACCGGTCTGATGGACTAGATTCCCGAGCGACTACACATTATTATCCCTTTCCATTAACAACAAAACATACACATACCTTCCAACTGTACCGAGTATTTACAAACTGATGCCGATAACAACTTCGGTCTTACTACGCCTACTGTATATATACAACTTACATGATTACCCATGTACAACGACTACCTACCCCGTCCTACTCTCGAACGGCTTCCAGCTCCTTGTGCCTGCAAATAGGAAAAGAAGAGAAAAGGGTGGCCCCCCAGGGGCTCAGCACCTTTGCTGGTATGGTAATCCCGCAGCCCACATGCTACCGGGCCACGCACAACTAATTGTCGTCTTAGCATGCGGTTAATTATCTTTAAATCATGCATGTAGCTTAAAACACACAACACGAATCATTCCGCCTCAATGGCTCAACAAACAGACAACATATCCACACTTGATAAGTCACTCATGGTATTCATTACCCCTAGAGTGTTTCTCCTCTAATGGAGCTACTTCCTTAATAGACGACAACTACCCATTAATCGGGTTATCCTTAAACGCCTCTTATCACAAACTGGGATTCATTTCCATGATCCACATACTCCACATTTTACAACATATAACATTCATCACAAAACAACACATAACAACACTTTTCATGTTTCAACGTGCACATAATAACATCGCAATAGATATTGCATCATAACAACAATACATAACATAACGGGTACGGTTCCCCTTATGAACCGGCCCAAACATAGTCAGTTCACTTGTAGCCTAGAGAATGTTGCCAGTCTCATGATAAGCTCATTACATAACCCGTCACCGTCTTGTTAAATGAACGGATAACTTAACATAAGGTGTCTCGGATATAGTGATCCAAGCACACCGTACAAACATAACATAGTATGCCCCTGTGGCCCGACGTGAGTCAGTAAATAGCCTTGGTTAAGCTAAAGGGAAGGTTGGGAACCAAATGGAAAACAACCATAACATACAGAGAGGATCGAACCTGTTATGACAACGACGACCCCCATACTCACACGCATGGCCGGAACAGACCGGACTCCTCACTTCCCCCGTTAGCACTTGTTAGAAGTACAACATTGAACTTAATTAAACAACCACAACATTGGGTTAAGTCTTGTTAGACACACACAAGGGAAGGGAGAGTCATACATTCACACACAAACATCACACACACAAACATCACATAACTAACTCACGCATAGTCGTGGTTAGAACGTTTCTTAGGTCGGAAATGTTATCACCGGATACCGTTCTCTTACGTTTACCTAATAGTGGTTAACTAGCCCTTCAAGCGCATTCGAGGTTACCGGTATCAGCACGTAAACATACAACAACAATAACAACTGTAAACTCGTTTCATGATTTATCTTATAACGTGGCAAACATACAGAAAAACGCATTGGCATACAAGCCGGTGTAATCCGGTAGGACACAGGTTGCAAGAAAACCATACCTGTCACCGGAGTCCACTCTATCATGTCCATTTATGTTCCTCGAGCAATTCTCGAACAACTGATAACATTACATGTACTTTTATTAACATCGGGGTAACATGATTGTTTAAAGTCTAATGCTTATAACTTATCCCCGTTAATTTAGTTATACAACTTCACATTTTAACTTGTTTTACTTTTACATTTTAATACAACTTTTCCCCCACTAAATTGCCATTATAACTCACTTAACATGTCCTCAACAATCTTATAACATCATTACTTAATAATCCCCATCATCCTATAACCTTAAACAATGTTTTTGGTCCGACCGACCTTACCTACCGACCGACCTTACACAAGGTCGGTCCATTCCAGAACACTTTACCGTCAAAATTTCTACTCCGACCGACCTTGTAAGTTTGGTCGCATGTTCGGTCCATTCCCGAGAGTTTCTTCCCTTTGAATATTCAGGCCCGACCGAACTTGCCAAGTCCGGTCCCATGTTCGGTCGATTCCAGAAACTTAATTCGTACACAAAATACAAGCCCTACCGACCTTGCAAGTTCGGTCCCCAAGGTCGGTCCATTCCAGAAACTAATTCTCGCAGGGTAAACTGGGCTCGACCGACCTTGGCAAGTTCGGTCGCAAGGTCGGTTTGCTCCAGACCCTTATTTTTCCATTGCCCATTTAACTCCAAACTTCTCCTAAGGCCTCCTAATGTTTTCTAACATCATTTGGTACACTTATATCCTCATACAACATCCATGAAACTCATTATCTATCACCTTAAGCACTTACTCATTTCATACCAAAATTCCTAACACTTATGTTATTTCCTCCTTAGTTTTCCAAGTGTGTTTTCATGCCTATGATAACCACTATGTCCCATAATGCTTTCTCCTCATTTTAAAATGCTTAGGCATTTCCAACACTTCTAGTTCACCAAAACTCATTTAAAACACTTAGAACTCCCCATACATTTTCCAATTTTGCCATGGGTTCTTTAGCACATCATCATTCCAAAACTCATGGTTTTCACCATTAAACATTCAAGAACACCTATATCCATCAGGAGCCTTCTCACACGCAAAACTTCACCAAATTTACACTACATCACAATATAGTGCATAAACTTAATTGCTTGGCACTTAGGCCCTTAAATAATATGGCTCTTAGGCCCTTAAATAACATAAACCTTAAACACTGAATTTCCACATATATATTGCCTTTGACCTACAAATACACCCAACAATACATATGCCCTTTAATAATCTCCTTAAGAACATTTTATTAGGTCATTCACCTTTGGCTCCTTAGGTATTTTATTAAGCAAATCAAGCTCATTTTCCTAAGGCATTTAAACTACATTGAGATAGTTTGTTTACCTCTTTTTCCTCACAAACTTCTTTCTTGTTTCCTTGTAAAACCGGTAAGGATGTTTGGTTGTTTGTCCACTTCTAAACAATGTACAAATAATAGAATGAGTATTCAAGCATTATGCTTCATCTCATTGTAAACCCTAGGCACATATATTGTCTTAATACCTTAAGGTAATTGTTTTACCTTGGAATTGGAAGAGAGCTTGAATAAGTATCAAGAGAGGACTCCTCCTAGCCCTTGGAAGATTCAAATGAAGCTAAAACAAGCAAGGTAAAGACACCATGGTGAGGTGAATTTTCGGACATCATACAAACATGGAGGAAACATTATTTTTCTTTGAGATTCCTTACCTAGAAGCAAGGGAGAACAGCAAGGTGTGAAAATATTAGCTCAAGCTCCTTCAATGGTGAATCTCCATGGCACCAAAATTGAGTTCTTGAAGATTTGAAAAGGTAGAAGTGTAGAGCTTGGTCTAACTAAGACAAATATGGTCTTAAAATTTGATTTGGAGCATGGAGTTGGATTTGGCAAGGAAATGAAGATGGAGAAGAGAGGCTACTATAGCCCATCGTTTTTGAAGAAGAGAAGAGAGAATGAAGACCGTGTGAAATGAGAAGGAAGAAGAGAATGAGAAGGTAAGTAGCTAGCTTAAGATATTTATTTGTTAAAAGCAAATAGTAACTTGCTTTATCCTTTATGTATTTATTTGATAAGTGCTAGCAAGGGTGGTGACTCACACCATGAAAACCGCCCCCATTTAATAAGAAGGGTGTTTTGGTCTTTGTTGACCAATTAACTTACTTATAATATCATATGTTACAAACTAGCTTATAAAAGTTACTATTCATAAAAACAAGGCACATAGAAGTGAAATTTTTGATTTCCCATTAATATAGACTTCCAAATGTGATACTATATAGTACACATGTTAATTAAAGAGTAATGATGGACATTTAGCCATTCAAAACTCATTTACTAGACAATTTTTCAAAAATGTGCTTTAAGACTCCTTAAAGCACATTTTGTGTTTTAACTTGTTTTCACTTGGTTTTTTTCTTTGGTAATTGATTTAATATGTTAATTAACATATTTATAAAGTATAGGTATGACCATTAGGTCTTATACAAATTTATCCCAAGCTTAGAGCACATTTTTGCTCATATTGACTTTAAGGTATTTTCTTGTGTTTTGTTTGGTTTAACTGTCTACCAAAGTTTCCTAAGGACTTAATTTGCCTTATTAAATCATAATTGAATATTATTAAGTCTTGGTAGGCTCTTTGGGTCCTAACCAAGTTCACTCCAAGCTTAAAGCATGTTTTTGCTCAAACTGTATCTTAGTGCTTTATTGCATTTTACTACGGTTTAAATTGTTCACTGATGTTTCTAAGGTACTTTTTAGCCTTTACATACCATAGTTTAAATGTTTAACGACATATCAAGGTTTGGGGTATTTCATGACATCTCTAGAGATGTACATCCTTTTAGTTTCCAAATCCCAACATAGGTAGCCTTGATGCTTAGTAGAGTAACCTAGAAAAACACAAGGAACAGATCGTGGGGCTAATTTGTGAGCATTGTAAGGTCGTAGGTTAGGAAAGCAAGTACACCCAAAGACCCTAAGGAAGGTGTAATTTGGAGGTTTATTGTAGAGGAGCTGAAAAGGGTTTTATTATGAAGAACAACAGTGGGGGTTCTGTTTTGAAGATAGGCAGCAGTCTGAAAGGCAAAACTCCAGTAGGTTAGGGGCATACAAGCCTGGGCTAACAGAGAGATACCTTATCAACAATTCTTCTATTTCTATTTTCAACAAGACCATTTTGTTGATGTGAGTGAGGGCAAGAGAGACGGTGTAAGATTCCTTGTTGCTGAAAGAAACCTGATAGAGCTTGAAACTCCCCTCTACCATCTGTCTGAACAGATTTGATGGTGGTATTAAAGTAATTGTGCACAAGAGCATAAAAATTCTGAAAAATCTGTTTCACCTCTGATTTTAGAGTCAATGGGAAAAGCCACATATACCGAGTAAAGTCATCAACTATCAGCAAAAAGTATTTAAAACCATCAACTGAGGCAACATATGTTGGTCCCCATAGATCCATAACAAGCAGTTCAAAGGGGGCTGTAGTAAAATTAGAAGAGGAAGGATGGGGGAGGGCATGGGTCTTGCCTAGGCAACAGGCAGAACAAAATGCAATGGTAATTTAGTATCCACAGGTAAACCAAAGCAGTTTATAGTGTATTTTGTGATAGAAGGGGATGGATGACCAAGCCTCCAATGTCATACTGTTGGTGAAGCTTTAATGCTTGAGTTTAATTGAATCTTCTTAGGTTGAGGTAGATCCGATGGCAAAGTGTAAATGCCATGCTTAACTGATCCTTGGAGAAGTGGTGATGGGTATGACAGTCCTTCAAGAAGAAATGGGTAAGGTGAAATTCAAAATAAACAGCATTATCAACACAAAATCTGTGGACTGAGAGCAAATGTCTGTTTAAGCTAGGACTGTGAAACATATTAGAAAGCTTAAATTCTCTGTTTGAGATAGAAAAGGAGCCCATACCCTGATGAGAAATGGGTAAGAGAGACCCATCACCGAGAGAGATAGGGTCACTGTCAGTATAGTCTGAAACCCCTGATTGAACTTAGACATGTCTCTAGTGAAATGATGAGACGCAGCACTGTCTAGTAACCACTCATTAGAAGCACCAGTAGGATTGCACATAGTGTTGTTGACAGTAAAAGAGTTAGGAGGTGGGGATTGATAGGAATAATTGAACCTGTGAAAACAGTCACGGGCAACATGCCCTTTCTTGTTGCAGATTTGATAGGACGGCCTGATATCTGGTTGACCAGAGAAGTATTGTAAAGAATTATAGTGGTAGGTTTGCCTGAATAACCACCTCCTCTGTTGTAGTTGTTTCTGCCCCGGCCTCTGCTAGTATTTCTACCTCTGCCTCTATTAGACTGGTTTTGTCACGAGAGGAATTATAGGACTTTGTGTCTGTGCTAGATGTAGCTGTGGTAGAATTGAGACTAACAGTGGAAGATAACTGCTGTTGTTGAGCACTAACTGTGACTTCAAATTGTAGAAGACAGCTAAGAAGTTCAAAAGGAGAGAGTTGGGTTCTAGAGGCCATGATGATAGTGGTGATAGGTGTAAAATCAGACGACAAACCTTTGAGCAAGAAGGTCTGAAATTCCCGGTCTGTAACCTGTTGTCCAGCACCCGCTAGAGAGTGGACTAGACTTTGAGCTCTATTAAAAAAGTGGAGATATTCTCATCTCCCCTTTTGATATGCTAGCGAGTTGTAGATACAGATTACCAAGATTTGCAGTGGTTTGAGCTTGGTAAGTAGTGCATAGTCTGTCCCACAATTGCTTAGCATTTTGACAACCAACGGCAGACATAATAAGAGATTCCGATAGAGACATGTGTATAATGGACATGATTAGTTGATCTTGATTCACCCATTTTGTATATTCAGGATTAACAACATTGTCTATGTATTGTGCAGGGCAGGGATGTGAGCCATCCAAAAACTTAAACATGTCATTGCCTTTGAGAAATGGAGTGATGGTGGTTTCCCAGAGAGTAAAATTTGTTTGAGCAAGCTTGATAAGATTGCCAGCAGCAGATAAAACAGAGTGAGTAGATGGATTAGAAGGAAAAAACAAGCGGAAGAGGTAGCAGACTGATTGGGAGAGGTGATCTCCGGGGATAACCCAGTGTTGGGTACTGCCGCCATGAAGAAAAAAATCACCTTAGCTGTGATACCATAATAGAATAGGGTTGCCAATGATTAGACGTCTTGTATTTGAGTGAGAAAGTGATCCTATTTATAGTAAGGATCAGTGCATGTACAATGGATTGTATAATAACATAAAACAGATAAAGAACATGCCCATCTACAAATAAGCTGATCGGGCCCAATACTAGTTTAATTATGTAACTTGGGCTTCTCCTCTATGAGCATGTAATAATATCAGCCTCGTCATACATTATTACATATGTACTTGAATAAGATGGGTATGGTATCATGACCATTCCTTGTATGATGTGTCTGTACTCGCCGTCCTATAGTGTAATGACGGTGTTGTATTCTGTATTGTTGTATCCCATATTTTCATAAATAATGCTATTATGATATAGCTCTTGGTTAGTGAATAACTATCCTTCTTTTTCTTTTGTATGAGTTCTCAAAAAAAAATCCTTCTTTTGTGTTATACACCACTAGTCACACTCACACACATGAATAAAAGACAGTGTTAATTAGGAAAATAAAAATTTTATTATTAAACTTAATTTGAACTCCAGTAGTTATATAAACCCACCTAAAATGACAATAATGATGCTATTATGATAGCTCTTGGTTGGTGGGTGAGGTGTTGAAACATGAAAAGAAGAACATGTGAAAAATGAGATCAATTATGGTTATGCATGTACAAAGGTTAGTAAAATTAATGGAGCCCTTTTGGTTTACATTTTCTAAACATTACTAACATATTAGAGCATGATTGTTGGTGGTTCTTAAGGGCTTTTAGTTAATAAAAAAATGAGGTGTAAATAAAAAAGGAGAGAGATTAAGAACCCATGAAGGAGAGATCTTCCATAAGAACTTTTAAGAACCCAAATATGAGCCCCACAACGATTATTATTCCAATCATAATGCTCCACATATGTGAAAGAGAAACAAATTAAAACTAATATGAAATATGAGAGAAAATGTTAAGAACTTTGATAATCCTACTCTTAGTGTCTACTTTGGAGTTTTTAGTTCGGATAATGTCTAAAAATTCAACTTTTTAGTTTGTGAAGTATACAATAACTTCAAAGACTAAAAAATGTCTTTAGTAGTTATGGGAAAAAGTCTTAACCACCTAACTGAAACCATTTAAAATGAGATAGTCCAGATGAAATTAAGATCGAAACAAAAAAAAAATCATTTATGGATGTCCTACATTCCAAGCTCTTCATTCCTTTTCTGTGTACATAATGTACTCCTTGAAATAGACTATTAGGGTGTTGATGCCCTCTGTGTATTCAGACCAAAGCAATTAGGTCAAAGAAGCTTGTGGATCGACCTAATGACGCTCTTGGAAGTTGCTACCTCAGGCAGAATTTTACACCGGCAGAAAGCCCGCATGATAGGAGGATAATGGTAGCATTCAAAAAGGGGGACCCCTCCCAAGAACTTATCATATTTTGACATATTCAGTATGAGTTTGACTGGGTATTCATGGAAAACCAAAACAGTCAAATCGAAATCATGACCGGTGAAATCAAACCGGTTAATCTTGGTGGTTTATCGTTTTGGTCAATTAAATCGTTTAATTTTCGGTTCCAGTTATGATTATTAAATCTAGTTAACAGTAAAAACCTTTTAAACTTAAATTTTGTAGTATAAGTATAAACCTATCCGATTATAGTTATTGATTTCTAGATAGTTGCTTCTCCGATCATCTATGTTCTCTACTCTCCCGAATTAAGAAAATTGGGCTGTTGAGTCGTACTATTGAATGGGCTTATTTCAGTAAGGTGTAATAATGAAGTGGGCTTAACTCTAGGCTTTTTCTTTTTGGACCATGTGGATCCGCAACAGATAGAGACTTGTTCTGGAAAAGGATAAGTGTCACAATGGAGTCTTTTTCTTTTGATAAGTTTCACGTATGACATACCCTTCCAATTCCAATCCATGCTCTAAAGGTCTGAGCTGAAATATTAAGGACCGAAGCAGTGTAGATCAAGAAAAAGAGGAAAAGTAGAGGGAAATAAAGGAGGAAGATGAGAAAGGAATAGAAAAGAGAGATTAACTCTTCAATTCAATAAAACATGATCATAAACGTCCGCAAGACTACTACAGTTCACCCAGCAGCACACCAGACACACCTAGGGGGCGGAGATTGTGGACCTCATGCTTGGATCTGACACTTAACAGGATTCACACACCGTATCTACAGTTCTACCGTCCCTCAAATGTCCCGTCCTCCATCGGTTTCTTTGATCCCGAGCGACTAAAGGGCAGTCTCAGCCAGGTTCTGGTGCCCTTTTACCCTGTAGCTGGACGACTCACGACTGACAAAGATGGTCGGATTGAGATTGACTGCAATGGAGAGGGAGCTCTGTTTGTGGGAGGCAGAGACACCGTTGGTACTTGATGATTTAGGAGACTTTGTGCCTACGGTAGAGATGAGGAAATTGGTACCGGAAGTTGATTATTCCGCCGACCTTTCATCTGTTCCACTGCTGATTGTTCAGGTCCGGGGTAATGCTCTTTTTATGTACCCTCGTTACTTATAACAATTTGCGGTAATATGATTGTTTTTATACGGATGTCTTTTAGGGAGAAGTATGATATGTTTGCCATTTCTGTTAGTTTTAAGCCCGTGACCATGAGGCAGAAAAATTGTGTTCAATATCGCGGAAGGAGTTTTCTCCTCGCTAGTAAGGAATTAGTAACTGTTAATTGCGGTGCCTCAAATCTGTACGTACGTAGAATAACTAAGAGGGTATGTACCCAACAAATTACGGATGATTAGAGAGATGACGCCCACCGGAGAGTTTAGGGAAAAATGATTTCGGGTCCGTTTTTGTATCTGCAGTGAAATTGATGGTAGACATTAAATTAACATTTGTGATATTTGAATAAAGTATATGAGACCGACTGAAATTAATGTAAAATAGTGCCAAAACACTACAAGCCGCAACATCTCATCCTTCATGATAGGATAAGGTGTGCTTCGATATGGTAATCGCTCATGCCACATCTCACATATGATATATCAACATTAATATTTTTTTCTTAGATACTCTCTTTTTAACTTTAACTACAATCTACAAAACTATATAGTGCAATTGCTATTTCCTTATAGTGATTTTCATTTCTCATTACAGCTTACCCGGTTCCATTGCGGAGGGGTTTGTCTTGGCATTGAAATATTTCACCTCATAGCAGATGGTCTTTCGGTACTTCATTTGATTAATACTTGGGCTGACATAACCCGTGGCCTCAATCTCACCATCCAGCCCTTCATTGATCGCACCCTCTTACGTCCCAATAACCCACCAAAACCCAAATTCCATCACATTGAACACGAGCCCCCACCACAGCTCAAAACATCAGCCACTACTACTACCTCCACCACACAAACAATCACAGAAGACAACAAAATTGCATCCTCAATCTTCCGGTTCACCCGTGATCAAATCAATACCTTAAAGTCAAACGCAAGAGAAGCATCTGGGAGTACTGGACCCAGAGTGAAATATAGCTTTTACGCGATCATAGCTGGTCATATTTGGCGAACAGTTTGCAAGGCACGTGACCTCACATACGATCAAGAAACAAAGCTGTAATTTCCAACTGATGGAAGATTTAGACTTCAACCACCTCTCCCACCAGGTTATCTTGGCAATGCAGTTTACCCCACTTCATCTATCTGTCTTGCAGGAGATCTTATCTCCAAACCCTTATGGTTTGCTGCAACTAAAATCCATGATGCTTTGAAAAGAATGGACAATGAGTATATGAGATCCTCTATAATTATCTTGAGAGCCAACCAAGTTTAATACCATTTAAGCGTGATGCCCCCCATTACGGAAGCCCTAACCTTCTGATAAATAGTTGGACTCAAATTCCAATCTATGATACTGATTTTGGATGGGGACAACCCTTCAAAACGGGGCCAGGAGGGTTGGCCTATGAAGGATTATGTTATTTGTTGCCAAACCCAAACAAGGATGGGAGTTTGACAATCGCTATTCGATTGCAAGATGAGCATGTGATGAACTTGTTTGCAAAGTATATATATGAGGTTAACAATATTAAGGCCAATCTTTAGCAAGAGGTATGTCTACCTACCATTCTTTTAACTATGAATGATTGAGTTTCATAAAGCATGCATATGGCTTTGTTATTAATATCGATAAGTAACAATAAAACCAATAATTAATATGAACTATTCTTGGCGAACTTATTTAGGCTCTTCTATGTATGATACATGGAATTTGCATAAAGCTGGCATTACCTACTCTGTAATGATTAATTGCTCTGAGGTTTGAAGCTTATTTTGTATAACTATTGCTTTGCGTTTATATATGGCTTGTGATCCGATCGTGCAATTTTATTATATCATGGAGGTGGAAGGTCAAATTTTGTTGGTTTAATTGTTGTTATGGTTATATTTGTTATGATATATCCTAATGTTGTTGTCTACTTTCCTGGGGTGCGCCCCAACCTTTGGGCCTAGTAAGTTTAGTCCATTTTAGTGTTAGGTTAACGATCAATAGTGAGCAGTAGAAAAGCTTTCTTTTCTTTCTGTCTCATTTTTACTTTTCAAGAAACTTACCATGATATTGTAAGAGAAGATAGTTGATCAACGATGATATTACTCTTGTATTTCTTGATATATATAATAATAACTACAAGTGAGTTGAGACCTATAATTAGGGAGGAGAGGCCTACAAGATAGGAATACGCAACAGTAAATAATATACAAAATATATTTTCTAACACCCCCGCAGTTGATCACGTAGGCAAAGACTGTTTTGGAATTCCAAGAAAAGAGCATAGGGTAATCCCTTTGTCATGATATCTGCGAACTGACTTGTCGTAGGTACATGAAGTACGCATGCATGTCCTAGTGCGACACGTTTGCGAACAAAGTGAATGTCAATTTCAATATGTTTGGTGTGCTGGTGCTGGACTGGGTTGTGGGACATGTAAACGGAGCTGACGTTGTCGCAGAAGACAATAGTTGCCTTGGTGGTAGGTGTATGAAGCCCCTGGAGGAGTTGGCGGATCCAACAGGACTTAGCTACTGCGTTGGCAACCGCACAGTACTCAGTCTCGGCATTGGAACGAGATATTGTTGGTTGACGTTTGGATGACCATGAAATGAGGTTGGGACCTAAAAACATGCAGTATTCAGAGGTGGAACGGCGAGTGTTGGGGCATCCGGCCCAGTCGGTATCACTGTAGATCGTTAGTTGGTCGGATGGCCTAGAGGTGATGTGGAGACCGAGTGTTAGTGTACCTCGCAGATAATGCATACAAGGCGGTGAGATGTGCTTCGCGGGGATCATGCATATGGAGGGCAGGCAGCATTGTTGAACCGCGTAGCTGATGTCAGGTCATGTGAAGGTGAGGTATTGAAGGACACCAGCGAGGGAACGATATGCAGTTGGGTCTGTGACTGGCGGTCCGGCATATGCTCCAAGTTTCGCATTTGTATCGACTGGGGTTTTAAAGGGGTTACTGTTGGACATACCGGCACGGTGAAGGATGTCCTTGGCATAGGTAGCTTGGATGAGGTGGAGGCCGGTGGGGTGATGGGTAAACGACACCCAAAAAGTAGTGTAGTGGACCAAGATCAATCATACCAAAATCGAGGGTGAGGGTGTGGATGATGCAACGTAGGAGTGCGGTGATGGAAGCAATAAGGATGATGTTGACGACATAGACTAAGAGATTGGCTTGGGTGGTGTCGTGATGATAGAAAAATAGAGAGGGGTTAGTTTTGCAGTTGTGGAAGCCAAGGGTGGAGTTGTGTGAGGCAAAGTGATGGTACCAGGCTCAATGAGCCTGTTTGAGCTCGTACAAGGCCTTCCATAGTTTGCATACGTGGTTGGGAAATTTGGGGTCGATGAAGTCTGACGGTTGTTGGCAGTAAACAACCTCGATGAGGTTGCCATGCAGAAGACATTTGATGTCTAGTTGGTGGATCGGCCATTTTTGGTGAGAGCTACACTGAGGAGTGTACGAATGGTGACAGGTTTGACAACGGGGGAGAAGGTTTCCTCAAAGTCAACTTCGTGTTATTAGGAGAAGCCGCGTGCAACCCAACAAGCTTTCTACCATTAGAGGCGTCCATCTGCGTCAAACTTGTGACGAAAAAGCCATTTACCAGAGATTATGTTAGCATACTGGGGCCGGGGAACAAGGTCCCATGTTATATTTTTAATCAGTGCATCGTACTCTTCCTTCATAGACGCATATAGTGTGGGTCGGTAAGAGCAGTTTTGTATGAGGGGGGGTGGGATGGTTGTGGAGGATAGATTGAAGATGCGTCTAGGTTTGTTGATACCAGATTTAGAGTGGGTTTGCATTGGGTGGGTGGATGTGTTTTTGGGTAGAGCTGAAGGGAGGTGGAACGGTTGGTTGAAGCATTAGATGCTGGTTGACGACGGGCAGGAGGTGTAATTGATATAGTTGGGCCCGTATTTGATGTAGCATGAGAGCGGAAGTCAAAAGATGGTGAGGTAGGTGGGCTGAGAGGATCTGAGTGTGCAAGAGATCGTGGTGCAATATTTAGGGTGTTGGATAGGCTAGGATGTGCCGGCTGTATGTGTTGTGTCAGTGGGTGGGCCGTGGAATATGTCAGTGGCACGGAAGTGTAGGGAGGTGGGGCAGAGAAGAGTATGTGCTGGGTCGGTTGGGGGGGACACGTGGGTTGGGCCGCGGAAGAGTGAGGAGAAGAGGGGTGGCGGATGTGGTGTGGACCGATGTGGGGAGTTGGGGTTGAATAGGGATAGATGTGGGCCGCGATGTTGGGTCGTGTATGGGGCGCATATGAGGTTGGATTGCGGGGGGTGTCATCCGTAGGGGGGTGAAATTATCGCGGGGGTAATGGTTGTGTGGGATGTGGGGAGTAAGGGAAAATGTTTTTATGAAATACATCATGCTTTGATATAATTACCTTGTTCGTTTTGAGGGAAAGGCAAGTGGTAACCCTTGTGTTTCGGGGCCTAGCCAAGGAAGATACATGGGGTCGTACGTGGTTGTAGTTTGTAGGTAGTGGTATAGGCTAGATTTGGATAACAAAGGCATCCAAAAGTACGAAGATATGCATAGGTTGGCTTGTGATTGCATAACATTTCATGTAGGGTGCGAAGATTGAGAAGATAAGTGAAACACCCTAGATTTTAATTTAAATAAAAGCTTACAAAAATATGATTCTAACGGCGCAAACGGATTCGAAAACAGACTTCAACGAGTCTTAAAACAGCAAAACAACACTTGTCGAACTTGTGTCCGGACGTTGATGTTCGGACACAAGGCGAGAGTCAAAACAAATCAAGGAGTATGAGATGTCCGAACATTGGTCCAAACATGTAAGTTCGGACATATGTCGAGACTTACAGTCTGACCCGTCCTCGCATGCTGTCCGAACATGTTAGTTCGGACAGATGTTCGGACACCACTAAAGCTGCAAAAATAAAAGAAACTTTCAGGGCCTGTCTGAACATGGATGTCCGGACGGACGTTCGGACAGGTCCAATTCTGTAAAAGTATATTGAAAACATCCTTGTGAATTGTACTATAATAATGTCATTGTAATAGCAACGGATGAAGAGATTTTATGAGCAAAGGCGTCAAGAGTTTAACATCAAAAACCACAAGCAGAAATACAAAACAATCCAGAGTGCTACCGCCACACCCAAACCTTTGGGTGCTCAGGCTAAAGAACTATAAAAACAACAAAAGACAACTGTTAAACTTAGAAATCAATTTATGCAGAAGTTCCAAAATAACCAAAGTAATGTAATCTTCGAAACCAACATAACGAATCTCAAATGTTGTAATTTAGACATAGTCTCAAAATATCTCACAATCTCCTAAGCTAGGTGATTGCGCAATCCCGGTCCCCAACTCATTCATCCATACCTACGATCAGAAAACAATAGACAAAACAGAAAGAAGGATCGCACAAATCAGATAAACTGAGTAAATTCCATCTCAAGGCGTAAAATACATTTTAAAATTCATTTTAGTATTTGTCAATCAGGCGAGAGGGAATATCACGCATTAGAGTGTTTTTCCACAGAAACCTCAGTAATCCATCAAACCATAGTAGGGAGCTTTCAATAGGGGCCATTCACAATTTCCCAAACACGGGGTCACCTATAGGACCCAAACGATAATACAGGACAGTCACCTATGAGACCATCAAACAACCACCTCACCCTATGTCCTAAAGTGTGCACACCCCCTATGAAACAACAGTAACATAGAGTTGATCATAGAGCTTAACTGCAACATTGTGTGCAGCGCAAATAATAATAACAATGGGGAGCACCTATGGGATCCCAAGACATGATAGCAATCCCTTTGAAAGACTCCCAAAATCCACAATCAAATCACCACAAAATATTCCAATTCCACCATTCTCAACACACAAGGAAGAATCCCAATTTGCAAAACCTCAATCAGAGATTTGAAAATCTTTCAACAATAACGAAATCGCAGATCCAAAACATTTTCCTCCAATTTGTAAACCACAAAAACAACATCCATGAGCATAGAGATTTACCTGATTAGACAAACAACTTCAGGAGAACAATCCAACAGAATCACTAGTAACGCCAGTCAATGTAATCGGGTCTAAATACATATATAATCAGTAGTCAGGATCTACTAAACACAAACAGAATAATTTAGTATACTATCTAAGTAATAGAGTTTACCGACGTAATCCTAATTGGCACCAGGGAAGGGATCTGCAACAGCATGATGAAGAACGTGAATTTTGAGAGTCTGGGGAGAGAAAGAGCGTAGCGGCGTTGCCTTGAAGATGATCAGATATTGAAGAGGATCGATGATTTAAATAGAATTAATTTGTAAAATAAAAGGAATGCTAGTAATTTAATTAAGTAATAATCAGTTTAAAGGAGAAAAGAAAATAATTAATATTATAAATAATTCAAAAGAGAGTTTAACTGATTAGTGTTGTAGATAATTAAAAGGATATAACTATTATTTAGCGTGATGGAAATCTAGAAAGAGAAATGAAATCTCTAACAAATACTGGTTTAGAAATAAATAAATAATTCTCAATTCAAAATAATAGGAGGATAGTAACTCAGCGGTTGTAACGAGATAAGGAAGAGAGTATAATATCTAGAGAAAGAATTAATAAACATTTATTTGACATAGGAGTGAGATAGGAATAAATAGAAATAGAGTAAAACAACATCAGGAATTCTAGCAAGAGAAATATAATAACGTTAGAAGAAGAATCCAGAATACTAATAATGAAAATATTAGGAGAAGAATAAGGGGTTTAACATATTATTAATTTTGAAAAAGTAAAGTTAGATTTGAACTCTTAAAGTCAAAGATATTTTCTAAGAAGAAGTAAAATCAAATTTGAATTCTTGAGAATTAAGAATAATTAATTAGAGGAGAAGTAAATTCGGAATTGAACTCTTGAAATTGGAAAGATGTTATGACGTCTGCAAAAGGATGAAATAATTACTTATATAATAATAATATCGGTAAGAATAAAGGAGTTGTAAATAATTATAATCATTTTATGAAGAGAAAGGAAAATAATAGAAGCATCGTTTAACTTCCCTGTGCCCACTATTAACTCTAATCTCGGACTATCCACATGTAGCATATTTTTACTAATATAATGACTAACTTACTCACATCGACTATATAATATATTTATCCTAACTCGAAAATTCGTGCGTATTTGAAAGTGGCAGTTTGAAAGGGCTTCGGCCCAAAATTTTGGAGGTAGGTGACTGTGAAAAAGGAGAGTGCGTATGGCATTAGTGAGGGTGTGAATCATGCACTCGGCCTTGCCATTTTGCTGAGAAGTGTGGGGGCAGAAGAAACGAAGTAAAGTTCCTCAGGCGGCCATATATGTACGCACGGTTTGATTATCAAACTCTCCACCGTGATCACATTGGATATTTTCTATGACGGTATTAAATTGCGTGCATATGAAAGCATGAAAATTATTGAGAATATCCGGGGTTGGGGATTTGAATTTTAGTGGAAATGTCCATACATAGTGTGTCAAATCATCGAGAATAACCAGAAAGTATTTGTATCCACTAATGCTAAAAATAGGAGATGTCCAATATCGCAGTGAATAATTTCAAAAGGCTTCAAAGTAATGCTAAGAGAACGTGAAAATGGCAATCGAGTATTTTTCCCCATTTGACAGGAGTGACAAACAGGGGCATAAATATTCTTTAAATAAATTAAATTTTTAGAGGCAAGAGACCGCAAGGCAGTGAGTCCTGGATGTGCTAGCCGCGTGTGCCATGGGTCTGTTGTTGTGGTGATGTGGAGGGTGGTGGCTGGTGGTTGAAGGGGGTATAGATCACGGTAACTATTATAGCGGCGGATCACGTTCTTGCTGCCCAAATTCTTGACAGAAAAAACCAAAAGGGTCAAACTCTACCGAACAGTTATTGTCAGTGGTAAATTTACAGACAGAGATTAAATTTTGATGATGAGGTAGGGAGAAACAAGGACATCCCGTAAATGAAAGGGGGAATAGTAGTGGAACCGATGGAAGTGATGGGAAGATGATTACCATTACCGACTATAATGTGCGAAGGAGAGGAGCCGGAAAAATTATGTGGAGCGATATTACCTGAGTTCGGTATCATGTGATTGGATGCACCAGTATCCATATACCATTGAGAGTCAGGATATTGAGGGGAGGTAGCCATTGTGTTTAATGCACAGATAAGGCTCTGCTGATCCCATTGCGGTACCGCAGCGGTATGGTAGTAGTATGCTTGTGGCGGCGACTGTATTGGGTGGTTGGGACGCTGTAACACCCCAACCGTAAAATCCATACTTAACAAATAAATTGCAGCGGAAATACATTACATTAATACTAACAAAAGGGGCGGTGTTACACGTCGTTAGCCACCCACGTGGCTAACAAGGCTGTTATGTACAAATGTATCGGTCTGATTACAAGAATCCCGAGCATAATTACAACCTTCCAAACTTACTTCCCAAAAATCACAATATACCGAGTGTTTAAGTACAAAAATCACCATTCTATTCTAACTCCACCAAGAATAAACAACCTCGAGTATACAAATACAACTCAGGTTAACTATCCAAAAATAAACAAAAGTATTTCTTGTACTCCATGCTAGAGCGAGTCCGATTCTTCGATCATCCTCCTGAAAAATAATATGGTGCCCCAAAGGGCTCAGCAACCCTTGGCTGGTATGATTAACATACAGCCCGTCGGCTACCGGGATACACGCAACTACTTCTCATAATAAACATGGGGTTCATTTTAACAAACAACATACATAAACATAACAACATTCTTTGCATAACATCAACATACATACAACATAACGGAAACGAATCGCTTGAGGAAACGGACCAAGTAACGGTTAGCCAAAATTCGGTGAGCCTAGAGAATGATTTCATTCTCATGTTAAGCTCGTTACATAACATGTTACCGTTCGGTTTATCGAACGTTTAACTTACCCCTAGGTGCGTTGAATATAGTGATCCAAACACACTGTACACAAATTCCCCCTAGCCCCGAACTAAAGTCAAGGTAGGAGAGTCTTTTATTAGACTCGTGGGAGATTGATTTCCAAGAAGGAAAACAACCAAAACATGGAGAGAGTCGAATCTGATTCAGATATCGACTCCCGTACATACACGCGTGACCAGACACCCGGATTCCTCACCCCAAGGTATACATTGGTTAGAGTTCCCTTTTATGGAACTTATCACATCATGTGAAATTATAGTCAATCGAGTTTGGTTAGTCACACCGGGGAGGTAAGATATAACCACACATAACAAGCACTAATCGATACACGAATAGTCGTAGTTAGAACGTTCCCATAAGTTGGGACGTTAAACCGAATACCGTTCTCTTATGTGATCCTAGTGTTGGTTAACTAACGTGGTTAGCACGTATCTGAGGTTAGATGGTATCGGAACACACTCGCCACATAAAACAATAATTGTAAACTCATTTCATGCTTTAATCTTACAAGGTCGTAAACATCCAGAAAAACAAACAAACATACAAGCCGGTGTAAACCGGTAGCAAACAGACTGCAAGAAAACCATACCTCGGTCCTTGCTGCGTTCGTTGACCACCGAATGCAGCTCCTATACATAATTAATCATGTCGGTTAATTACCGTATTTAACTTCCGATTAGCTAATTACTTCACATAATTATGTTGTACACTTTCACACTTAAACGTACTTGTTCACCCTCCTAATGGTCATTATAAGTCACCAAACATGTCCTAAACAATCATATAACATCAATACCTAACAATCCCCATCATTAGACACCATTTACTAACTTAAAAATTGATTTTTGGTGTGGTCCAGGACTAGGTCCGGACCTAAAGTCCCGGACCAAGTGGTTTTCTAACTCTCGGCCAATTTTTTGTATAGGTCCAGGACTTTGTACTGGAGCTAGGTCCCGGACCAATGTCAAACTTCACTTTCGGCCAGATTTTAAGGGTGGTCCGGGACTTAATACAAGACCTAAGTCCCGGACCAATGTTACATGCATTTTTTGGCAGTTTTTCGGTGCTGGTCCGGGACCTTTTCCTGGGATTAAGTCTCGGACCCTGTTACATTTATGTCAATTTTGACATTTTCAATTGTTGTTCTAACTTGGTTTTCCCACCCATTTCTTCCCTAATCCTTCCACATGTAATTAGCATGTTCTAAAACTAATATAACACTTTAAACCATCCTAAATTCATTAACTAGACTTATTATCTAATCTTTGATTAAATTCACATAATTTCCCATTTTTCTTTCCTAGAACTTGTTCTAAAGCTACAGATTTTTTACTCACTACTCTCATCTACTTACTAGTTCACAAAGAATGCATCATTCCCACCTTAAGGTTCACTCATTTACCCACCTCTCATCTATCTAGTTTCAAACAGATTGTATACTCAATTTTACCTCTCAAAGTACCTAGTAGTTCTCTAGGTTGTTTCTACTTAGAAATGCACTTAAGCCATTGAATTTCTATTCAAATTTTGACATGGTCTCCCCATAATTCTAACATGTTCCCACACATTATTTAGCTCACAAAGGTAATCCAACAATCAAACTCATTCAAGGCACTACTCCACACATCAATTCCATCATTTTAACAACAATCACCTCAATGTACATAAACCTTAAAAGATTGGCTCTTAGGCCCTTAAACAACATTCATTTAAGCACTGAATTTCCACATATAATGAGCTATCACCTGCATTACACCCAGCACTCAAAGCATTTATATTTGCACCAAAACAACCACAATTCCTTAAAGCACCACATAAGCTTAAGGTAAGTTATTTACCTTGAATTTCTTTCAAATCTTTCCTCCTCCTTCACTCTTGTTCCACAACCGGTTTAATGAGTGTGTATTGCTAATCTAATGACCAAGCCCAATGGAATACTAATGAGCATTAAGAACTAGTAAAGCTCTTGAACAACACTTGAATAAAGAGGTTTCTAGGTATTGGAATCAAGAGCATTACCTTGCAACTTCCCAAAAGAGTATTAGGCACTCAAAAACAATTATTCTCTAGCACTTCTTGAAGATGAACAAGCTAGGAAGGAGAGGAGCAAAGGAGTTCAAAAACTGGGCAAAACCGGTTACAAGGACATGGAAAAGAGGGTTTTAGAGTTTTTCTTACCATAGAACATACAAGGGGTTGTCTAGCTTCAAGAATGAGTGGTTTTTCCTCCAAAATGAGATACAACCATGGAGTTCGAAATCAGCATTTGGCGGGTTTGAAGGGTGGAAAATGATCTCCAAGGCAAGATGAGTATTTTGGTGTATTTAGTTTTTTATTTTGACTTGATTTAGTGGAGGAACAAGGAAGAAGAAGAGTGGAGTTGGAGAAGGCTAGCAAATCACCATTAGAGGAGAAAAGAGAAATGAAAGAGATCTGGGAAGGAGAAAAATCGAAGGGAAAAAGAGAATAGAGGAAAGAGAAATGTGTGAGAGAGAGAATAAAACACTTTTGTACTTTACTTTTATGCTTTTGTCTTTTAGCAAATAGAGAGGAGTTATTAGAATGGGAGGGGAGGATAAAGCCAAAAACGTGGGTTACAGGGGGGAGTAGTTCAGATTTTTTTTTATTTACAAAAAAGAGAGGGAAGGGCATTGTGGTCATTTAGCAAAAAACACCTCATAAGTCCCGTTTGGCGCTAAACATCAATCTGGGACCAGTTTCCGGATTTTTCTCGTTTTATTAATTTTAAAGGTCCTAGACCTTGACTAATGTTTAATTATAGTCATATGATTGACTATAAATTTTTATTAGTCCATAAACTCGTTTAAAATCACATTTCCCGGGTTTCTCGAAAAATGTGCTTTAAGGCTCGTTTTGCGTTTTTAATCCACTATTTGGATCGTTTCCTTCGGGAATTTTTCCCACATGTTAGTGACTAACTAAGTCCTAGGAATCCATTTAGGACCCTAGTTAAGTTTTATGCCTACTATATTTACATAACATGTGTTTTTGCGTTTTATGACTTTTACGCTTTTTTTTTTCTTTGGTTTTTATTTCTTCACCAATGATTCTAAGGACTTAATTAGCCTTTTTAGAATATCATAATTACATAATTAATTAACACATTAAGGTTGTGGGTATTTTAGACGCTTCCAAGAATGCCTGGAGAATCATGTTTGACCATGGTTACGGGAATTTAATAAATTCCACAGCTGTTGTTGCAGGGACTGTCTGTTGTTGGAGCCACATCCACCTCATCCACGATTGGTGTGGCACGCTTGCTGTTGTTGCTGCAAGAGGATAGGGAGCGTGAAGTGGTGGGCGCCGCAAGTGTGGACTGGGAGATGGAGTCGACATCGGCAGATTACGCAAGTTGAGTCGGCGCAGCAGTAACTAGGGGTGATCATTTGGATAATTCGGTAACCGAAGTCTAAATTGTAAAAAATAAATTGGATTTTGGATTTCGGTTAAAAACTGAATTATCCAAATTAAGCCAAACCAAATAACCATATTCAAATTATATGAAATCCAAAATTTTAAAGTGAAATCCGAAATCCAAACTGAAATCAAAAATTTTAATTTAGCTCGTTTGGATTTCAACTTACCAAAATTTAGGGTTTGCGTTTGACTATTTGTCACTAAATACTAGAATTAGAAAACTAGAATATTCTTTTTGTAAAGAAAATTTGGATAATTCGGTTAACCGAATTAGACAAAATAAAAAACAAATCCAAACCAAATTATAATTAGGATTATTCGATAACCAAAATTTCAATTCGGTTAAAAAATTCGGTTAACAATAGTTGAAAATAATATTAATCCAAGTTAATTACAGCAAGCTCCGGCTAACTTTAGACAGCTAGTATATTAATTGTTTCTCCATAAAATTAGGTGTCGTGGATAAACTGGCTACAGTACTAAGAAATTATATTCACTTATTGTCCCCCCAAACTTCACATTATGACCAACTCTTTAGACTAAATCATCACAGTATGCCTAACTCTTTAGACTAATTCTACCGCTGCTTATCCAGCAGATTTTGTAATCATTCGGATATACTCCCGTCTAAATTCATCGTCTTATTTATTATTTAAATATGTTATTTAATTTTAATATTTAACATTTAAATAAAATAATTTAAAAATTTAAATTTTATATATAATTCTCATAAACTATATATTATAAAATTTAGTTTTATGAAATTTATTTTATATAAATTAATATTAAAATAAAAAAAACATGTCTATAACAGTGTCAATTCAGTGGGGAGTGAGCTCTATTTTGCTATCAGTAAGCGCAGCCCGCTTAATTTGAATTCAAACCTTGACCGCGCATGGCACAATTAAATTGGATAATTAAAATATACATAGTCGAGTATATCTGAATCAGCTGCTTCGAAAAGTGTTCCTATAAATACCCCCAGTATCATCAGGCCTTATCGCTCCACAAACAACCACTTATAACATACTACTAAAATTTAGGAGAAGAGAGATTAGATCTTCCAAAGAGAATCAAGAGAAATCGATTAGGAGAAGATGGCGAAGGCACAGAAGTCGGTCTTCTTTTTTGGAGTTGCTCTGCTCCTGTTCGTCCTCCTGGCACATCAAACCATAGGTAAATGCTTTAATATGTCTAATAGGCGAGTGAACACCGGTAAACTTCATTAAATTCATATCTGATCTCTTATATTTCTCACACTAATTCGTAAAGATATATACACATATGAACGTGCTATTAATATACTCAAGAATTATACTCAATAAGAGAATTATGAGTAACGAGCCGGTATTACATGACTTAACTACTATATATGTTTAGGTACTGCTGCTACTGTTAATGAGGAGACGAGGAGCAATGGACGGCAGTTGGCTGAAAGGTGCAGCACGCGGTGTTTCGGGAATGCATCGTGTAATAGCCAATGCAGGAGCGTGCAACGCTGCCGAGGTGGGAGATGTAGGGGCAGAATTTGCTGCTGCACCGGCTGTTAAAAATTACACCGAAGCTAGCATTGTTGGCGTCGACTCCTAACTTGTATGGATGGAGGGTGTTACTATATATTGTCTGTAGTAAGTAAGATCAGCAGCATCAGCCATACATATATACTTAAATAAAATGGTTAAGTACTGCATTATGACCATCGATCAGTTGTATCGTCTATGTTGCCGTACTAGTATAATGACGTGTGCTGTGTTGTTCTATGGTGTTGTACTTCATTTATGAATAAAATCGCCAACAAGTAAACAATATAGCTTTGTTTGAAAAAGAAATCGAGACTGGAATGAAAGTGACAAGGAACGATTTCTTGATTATCACTCACGAAGGAGGAAAGGACGTACAAGAACCCTAGAATTTCTCACTCACTGTCACCAGTCTACTTTACTAATCTTACTTACAGACTCAGACTTATACTAGTCACCTTTACAAACAACAACGGTCAATAAAATCAAACGACACCGTTGAAAAGGAACTAAACACTATACTGAAGCACAATAATATAAACCATTCTATAATATAAACTATTCTATCAGTTTTGTGAGAGAACTGACTGTTTATTAGGATTGTTATTAAGGATTTATTGTCATTATTATTTTATATGAACATTTATAAAACCGACATTTAAGGAGTCCATCAAATAAATTGATCCTAATACCGATTCTTAATAACTAGGTGGAATAAGTGATCATTTCATTATCACCTTCTTTCAATCTCGATTATATTTCTGCTTGATTATTTCTCCATCTTTCCTTTTAATTGATTGTACCTGATAACCTTATTTAATTTGTGTTGTACACTACTCACACATGAATCCAAAGAAAGAAAGAAAAAAAATATTAATGTGAGAATGAAATAGAAAAAGGAAGAGCAGCTTCTTCTCCATCTGTTATGTGATGATCAGGCATTTTGTTGATAACTACAAAGGTGTGAAAACAGAATGATTTTTCGATAATGAAGTATATATCTACCTGAGGCAAAGACATTGATTAGATAAAGTTCAGTTGTTAATGTTGGCTGTGAGTGAAGAAGGATGGGGAAACATTCATGGATATGCTACAGGATCTTTGCATCTTCAACAGGCCGGATCCAAGGGGCTGGTGTCCCCGAAATTTTTGAAAATTTATAATTTAAAAATATAAAATAATATAATATTTTAAAAAATAATAGTGTCATTTTTTTACAAATTTCTAGGTCCACTATTATGTTCAAGAAACCTTTCAAGCGATGCTTACTTCTTTTTCCTCTGTTCTAATTTTGATGTATCTGCTCGGCTTTACTTGTGTGTACTCTTATGTCCTGTTTTGCTTCCCTGCTAAGCCGATGAAATAGAAGATCGTATCAACTTATACTACTATTAAATTAGGTTAGAATATTATTATGAGAGATATATCCGCTGCTTCCAATAGTTTTCCTATAAATACATGCAATATTCATCTGAGATTTTCGCCCTATATCATCAACTGCATAAACACACACCGATAGAAGTTTTTCCTATAAATACTAGTAATTGTCATATTTATGTAAGTGAATGTAAAGGTAGTTAGTTATATAACGTCGGTGTTAACCATAACTACTTTATTATTGTTGCTTAAAACATTTTTTTTGAGACATTATGTATTTGTGTCAGCTGTTAAAAGCAGTTGTCAAAATAAATAGAGGAAATGATACTGAAATTGATAACAGCTTTTAGAATTAGTATTTGGATGTACATTTGAATAAAGTAGAGGAGAAATGGTAAGACCGGTACTAAAATAGATGTAAAACACTATTTTAAAAGCTGGAATCCAAAATGGATGGTTTCTATCTACGGGCTGATCCCTCTGTCATGATAATTAGTAATTTTTTTTAAAGAAACTTGTAGGAGCATTTAAATAAATAGATTAGAAATTATGAGACCGACACTAAAATAGTTATAAAACATTATTTAAAATCCCGAGTCCATAAACCGACCGGATTGTTATTGTTGTTGTAAAAGCACGCTAGAGGTACACGTGTGGTGCTTTTGTGTACGGACCACAGATTTCGTCAGACGGAAAGAATTCACGTTGATATCTATGACGAAATGTGGCGGTTGTGCTTTTGTGACGGACCACAGATTTCGTCCCAGACGGAAAGAATTCACATCCGTCATGATTTGGGAGTATGTGATCAATTTGAAATGAGCAGATTGACGTTGACAATAATGAGGTGGAAAATAATCTAGAAGTTTCCATTCGTTCGGCGTGATTCACTTTAGAAAAAAATTATCACTATAACTATGGAGTTATTTTAATACAAGTAAATTGCTATAATTTGTATACGGTTGTCTTATATATACAGTAGAATTAAATATATATACTATGTACGTTAGTATATTTTTTTCAATTATGTACATACATATATAATAAATATTTATAAATATTATTTTTAAGTAAGTTCTTTAAAATAAAAGTATATCCATATAACTATTTCTGGTTATATTAGTGTTTGACAAAATTATGAATTACTATTTTATTATACTAGTAAATAATTTATATTTTCTCATGGAAATTTTGAATCTGGGAATGGTGTTTCACTTATTTTGTCATTTTACTTTATCCTTTGTAAAAATTTATAATGTTGTATCTTATTATATATAAGTCAAAATAACATAAATTTTAATCATAATCTGAGATCTTCTCATAATATCCAACATAAGTATGTTTTGATAAATTTTAAATTGTTTGTTGTATGTATGTTTTAAGATTCACAAGACTTAATTAAGTTTGCGAAAAGTGAATCAAAGTTGTTACAAAGTGAACAAAGGTTGTTAAAAAGGACTCTCAAGTTGTTAAAAAAGTGAATTAGAGGTCGTTAGACCCTAAACCCTGCACTACAAACCCTTCAATGTTTTTAGCATTTCTAGGGTGGTTTTTAGGGTGTTTGGGGGGGGGGGATAGAGTAATCTTTTGGCATTAGTTCTACATTTTTTATGTTGTGTAGTGTAGATTATCTATTTTGAGGGTCGTTCTATACTTTGTATTGTCGTCACTGACTCGACAGATTTCTACATCACAATTATAAATAACGTTTCCAACGTTTTACATAAAGGTGTTGACAAATTCAGATCAATTTTCCCACATGTTTATTTAAACGTTTCCAACGTTTCTACAATTCCATGATTATCTATAATGTTTCCACACCAACGATTGCATATAAATGTTTCCACTGCATGATTATAGATAAGTATTTTTTATAATTATATCTGATGTTTCTATGACACATTATGTATAATGTTTCCACCGTTATACATAAAGGAATCCATGAGTTTAGATAACGTTTCCACCTTTTTATATAAATGTTTCCACCTTTTTAATATAAACGTTTCCACCTTTTTATATAAATGTTTTCCACCGTTATACATAAAGGAGTCCACGAGGTTAGATAACGTTTCCATCTTTTTATATAAACGTTTTCACACCTTTTATATAAACGTTTCCACCTTTTTATATAAACGTTTCCACGGCTTTATATAAACGTTTCCATCTTTTTATTTGAACATTTCCACGTTGTTATACATACGTTTCCACATTTTTATTTAAAACGGTTCCCCGTGTCTACGATCCCATGATTATATATAACGTTTCCATGGCTTGATTACATATAAACAATTCAATAATTATATATGAATGTTTCCATGCCATAATATAACGTGTCCACGATTTATATATAAACGTTTACATGCCTGAGATTACAGATATACGTTTACACAATTATATATTCCATGCCACAATAAATATAACGTTCCCACGAATAATTCCATGCCACAATCAAGTATAATGTTTCCGCCTTATGCATAAACGTATCCACGAGTTTATTATAAACATATCCACGATTTATATAAATGTTTCCACGTTTTATATAAACGTTTCCACATCATGATTATACATAACATTATAGTATAATACATAAACGAATTGTAGGAGTCGACTTTACGTATTTATTAATATTTGATTTTTATATATGCACTACGCGATAACTTATAACATGAGGTTAAAAAATTAACATGCAATATTTTAAAAAATAATATATACATCACTTTTTTATTTTGAAATAATAAAATATTAGCTTGGTATTTTTTATATCAGCAATTTTCCTTATTTTAATCAATTGATTGGTGTATTTTGAATTGCTATACTCCATTTTTTACATATATTGTATCAAGATTAGAAAACTATAATACAATAGTGATGTTATTGAAATTTTTTTCTACAAAATATAATATTTAACTTGGTGTTTTTACATTAATTCAACTTTTTAAAAAAAAAAATCAATCCGATATATGTTAATCAACAAATATTATCAATTTAAATAAATAATTTTAATAATCATACATGAATATAGTTAAGTAATTATTTTATATAATTAGTGAATTATTTTATTAATAACAATTACATACTACATTTTCAAAATGAAAAACAAAAACAAACTTTATTAAAAGGTGAAATATCCAATGACAAACAAAAGTATTAATGGTAATACTAGGATATATATACATGACTGACACTTCTCCACTATATAAAAAGACGTGACTGACACTTCCCTACTGTATAAAAAAAGAAGATAAATGAATTCCGTCGTACGACCGAAAATAACAGTCCGTCACCTAATCTCCTCCCCGTACCTACACTAATTTAGTTAATTTAAACAACTTTCGGTACGTACTTTTTGTTTTACTGCTGTTGATGAGGAGCAACCAAAGGCAGCTGGTTCAGAGATTCATATCCTGATGATGCGGTGCCCGTCCTACTGCCGATAGAAGTTGCTGCTACAACTGTTAATTGAACTCCAGTGTCACTAAATTTTGTTTATGTGGTAAAAAGCTTTTTTGACACTATCACATTTTAAAAATATTATGCTATTTTATATTTTTAAAATTTATAAGATCATTTAACTAATTTTTAAAAATTTCATGGAATTGGAACCATATCCACCTTTAACAGAGTATTTTTTATCGAATAATAATCTGTCAAATAAAATATTAAAAATTTAATTTTAAAATAATATTTAATATTTATGTTACAATTTAAACTCTAATATTTATTATTTATTTTTATCATATGCGATACTAGCATTTGCAAACACTAATAACACTATGCATCTCCCACTGAACATACTACCTAAATAGGCTAATACCTATACGTCTAAGCACCGCCATATCAGGATTAGTCTTCCGCCCAGTTTGCAAGTCTTTCTTCATAATGTCGCTAGTCTTCCGCCCCTCTATTCTCAATAATTAATGATGGGCTTATTGGGCCGTTATTTCTATTAGGCCGAACCGTGCGAGGTGTAACTAATAAAATCGGTTTGGTTTTGGGTCTGTCTAAATTTGAGTGTTTTATGTGGGAATTTTGAATCCTAGCCTACAAGACATAAACATATTACTTTTCTTCTGAGTTTGTTTAGGTGGTTACCTAACATTTCCTAGGGTATACGATCAAAATCATACTTTAAACAAATTATTGTATTTGACTTAATATTCCAAAAAAAAAACTCAATACATTAATACGTATACTATTATAATTCTAGAATTAGTATCTCTCTGTTATTATAAGAAAATTTCACCCATTCTCGTCATAGGGGAGGATGTATGAAGTTGTTCGCTATTCAAGTAAAACTATTATGGATTAAATTTTAGGACTAATTTGTTAGTCGTAACTAACTGACCAGATTCAAGGATATGAAACTTGTCTTCTATTCTTTATTGGTTATTTGTGTCTCCATCGCTAGGCCTATCAAGTATCAATCATACCTTCCTCAGTTTTCATCAACCCTGCTTATTAAATAACAACCTAACTCGCTATTGCATGATTGATTCGGTAGATATGTGACCCAAAAACCTCATACATGGACGTAGAAATTTAATGTGTGGAACGAAAGAAACAAAAATGGTGCCTTCAAAATCACCCTCGGTATAAAGAGTTTATTAGTATGATTTCTTTACCGAATCGATACCAGAAAATCTCTCTTATTTAGTGATTCAATGATCTGTTCTCTAAACTTTAACCTACCTTTCTGAAACCAAACCTTACTTGAACACAACATTCAAGTTACGACTAAAAACTAAGAAAATGGTACACTACTCTTCTCTTTTCAAACAAGCATAAACAAAAGTTAGTACCAATTAATGCATTCGCAAAAACTTGCAATCAAAGTTAGAAAGAAAAAAAAAAAGGAGATCGTGGAAGATTTGATAGATACATTAGACTTTAGAAAGAGGGAGTGGGATCCACCTAATCACGTCACGTGGACAACAAATCTCTCTACGCTTTTGAACTAATAAAAATCAACACAAAATCTTTTCGTAATCTTTTGATAATTTGTTAAGATTTTTTTTCAAAGATATGAAGATGCTGTATGACGAAGAAGTTGAAGGGTGAGTCTTCCGTCAAAACCACCGCTATCGTAGCTCTACAGTACTCTTGACTTTTTAGCTTGGTCGCGTTATCCGTTTACAGGATAACTATTACTATTATATTAAATGTACGGACACTTCGATAGCCGAGCATGTGTGTTATTTGTACGGGGATGAGGAGAGAAGTTAGAGACCTAGAGGGAGATGCGGTTATTGAAACAAAACCGCAGGAACAGGGCACGCAGGAAAGAATTGCAAGTGACTAAACAAGATGACGCACAAAGGAGTGGCGTAAAGAGAGTTCAGCTTCCCAAAAACACCCAATGACAGCCTTCATAGATAATGTCCATAGAGATGTCACTGAGTACCATTTGGGCAAGATAATAAGGAGGTTCGACAACTGGACGAGACTTTACATTAGTAGAAAAGTTAGAAGGTTCAATCGAAACGCTTGTGCTTTCGTGGATGTGGCTCATGTGTACGATGCAAGAAGATTGATCGAAGGTATTCAGTGATGGAATATTAATGGAAGCCAACTATGAGTTAGGATGAAATTTCAAGATAACAAAGAGAATATAGCAACAATACAAAAGGAAAGTTCCTCCCAACACCGAAGCAAAGGGGCGAAGCCTATCAATCGCTCCAATAAGGTAGAGCAAGGGACCCGAGAAAAGAAAGCTCATGCTACAACCAGATTATCACTTACTGTCGAATCAGACAAAGTGATGAAAACCGGATTGAGAAGGTGTGCAGTTATCACTTTACGAGATGAGAAGTCCCTCAACAGAAGTCATGGTCTTTTTGCAGATCATTGGCCAAACAAGGGAGGATTACGTGCCTTCTCACGAAGGAAGTTCCTCATGGTTTTCAACACAACAAAGGAGGTAGAAGCCGTGCTGGGTCAAGCAGAAAAAAGGGCAAAGAACAAGAAGGGGTAATAATTCGCCGTTGGAACACATCGGATCAAGTAGAAATGAGGCGTACTTGGGTACTCATCCGCGGGATACCATTACTTGGGTAGAAATGTTCGTAAGATAGCCCAAACTGTAAGTGAGGTCATCAAAGTTGAGGAAGAAGAAAGTCAATTTGTGGAGAATGCTGAGATTCATGTTCAAATCGTAACTTCAACACTCCAATTTATCAATTGGAAAATTACTGTTAAAGTTGACAATTTCAATTTCCCTGCGAGTATAGTCGAAGCCAATGAACAAATGCCTCAGTCCAAAAATTTGGATCGTTCAGATGGTTGAAGATGACCAAATCCAAATCGCGCAGGAAGGTGAGGGCCAAACGAATGGACATGAGCAATCCCAAAGTACAGCTGTGTGTTCCAACCAAAACGTCAATAAGGAGCTTTTATTGTGTGAACATGTGAGAGAGGCGGTAAGGGACAACAGTAATGATGAAGATGGCGTCAATACTGCTCAGGCGCGTCTTGTAGAGGAATAAAATGAGGAGGAATTTGTTATTATACCAGACACATTATTCCAAGAATCTACACTGTAACCGCCGATCAGTCCTAGGATTGGTAAAAGCCTGACTGGAAAAGTAAAATACCCCAGTTAATGGGGGGATTCACAAGATGACTTTTCCACTCATGCAGAGGAATACTGAGTTGTCGGGGTGGATGAGTGAGGGTAATGAGGAAATCGGTGCACAGTTCCCAAACATAAGAGCGGGAGATGGAAGATCCGCTGAGAAGGAATATAGCGGGGCGACGCGAGTCCCAAAACTGTAGAACTCGTCCACAACACCCCGCCATTGTCGGCGCAGAGGAAGAGACAAAGAGCACCAGGAGCAGGGCAAAATCATTAACATAGAATCAGAAAATGAGGAGTGCATTGATCTACTTTTACAGTTGGGGTGCCAAGTTCCTAATCCGAGTCTCACCAAAGTTAACACCATCGATCAAATCCAATCTTAGGCGAGCAATTGAGGAGAGGTAGACGGGGTCAATAGGTGATCGATATAAGGTTGAGGAGTGAATAAGTGTGTAATTTAAGGATATCCATGCTAGGTTTGATAGGGCGTATAAGAATGGGAATGCATCACATATATCCCATGCTTTAGCGAAAAGAAAGTGAGTCATTCATGATGAAGGATCCAGGTAAGAGGAATTCAGATGGATGGAAGATATGGACCAACACTTGCTTCACCATATGGCACATGTGGCACTGTAAGAATGTCGTGTCAAAGTGTGTGTGTGTGGGGGGGGGGGGGGTTTGTTTGGTTGCTTCGGTTAAAGGGTTAGTGGAGGCGTATGTAGTATTAGGAGTTATGTGTGTATGACATAGTCTGTATGTAGGTAGGTTGATGCATAATGGTGTTTGTCTAGAGTCTGGATGCTGGTATTGTAACAGTGAATGCCAACCGATATAATCATGGGGGCTGGACTGGGTACTCTTTTTCCTTCTTGGGCTTTTTCTCACTGGGTTTTGTCTAAGGATGTTTTAATGAGGCCCATTTTTGCTCACCGACTAACTTTTGCCAGGGTACGTTTATATTTAATAAAAGGCTAATGCCTGAATTATCAAAAAAAAAAAATTGGCATGAATCATGCGACAAGAATTTGATCAATTCAGTGTGCGAGGATATGTTGCATCACACCGTCGGGTATAAATTAGCACTGGAAAAAAACGCTTATAAAGTGTAACACCCTGAATTTTACCTCAAAAGATAGCTTATGGAAATAGAGTCCAACGGTGCAAACAGAATCAAAAACGGACTTCAAACGAGTCCTAAAAGTGAAAAACAACATCGGTCTGAACTTGTGTCCGGACGTCCGAAGTTTGGACGCAAGCCAAAGAAAACACGCTGAGAAAATCCATTTGTCTGAACTTGTGTCCGGACATTGACGTTCGGACACAAGTCAAGAGTTGAAAGACTGAAAAGCAGAGGCGTCCGAACTTGTGTCCGGACTTTGAAGTTCGGACACAAGTCGAGTTTCAAAATCCCGAAAAACCTTTACGTGCGTCTGAACATTAGTCCGAACTTACAAGTTCAGACATAGGCCAAGACTTGCAAGTCGAACTCGTCCTCGCATACTGTCCGAACATTGAAGCCCGGACAGATGTTAGGACACGACTAAAGCAGTGAAAACTCTTTAAACTCTTGGGGCCTATCTGAACATTGATGTCCGGATAGACATTCGGACAGGTCCCTAAATGCGAATTTCAGTATGAAAACAGGGACCAAAAACCATCAAAATACATATGTAACAACAAGAAGGAAAACATTTGAATGGGTAAAGTTAACAATATATACCTCATAAATAATGCTCAACCCTCACAAGATCATTTCCATTTAATCTATAAAGTGTCAAAGAATGCTATTAGCAAATACCGTAACAAATATAACTTCAAAACAGTAGCGGAATCAAAAACGTCCGGGGCATTACCGCCACACCCAAACTCCCTGGGTGCTCAGGCTAATGGACTAAATAAAACAACAAAAAGTAAATGTTAAACTCAGAATTCAACATATGCGGAAGCCAAAAAAAATAACCAAAGTATGAAATCTTAGGGATCAACGTAACGATTCTTAAACATTGTAATTCAGACATTGTCTCAAATATCTCATAATCTCCTAAGCTATGTGTTTGCTCAATCCCGGTTCCCCAACTCATTCATCCATACCTGCGATCAGAAAATAATAGACAAAGACGGAAAGGATCACACAAATCAGATAAACTGAGTAAACTCTACCTCAATCTGTAAAATGCATTTTAAAATTCATTTTGCCATTTATCAATCAGATGAGGAGGGAATATTGATCATTAGAATAACTTTTCCAGAAATCATTATAATCAATGAAACCGCAGTATGGAGCTTTCAACAGGAGTCAATCATAACACCAATTACGGGATCACCTATGGGATCCCAAACAACAATTCAAGGACAGTCACCTATGGGACTGTCAGACAACCACCTCACCCTAAGTCCTTAAGTGTGCGCACCCCCTATGAAACAACAGTAACATAGAGTAGATCAGAGAGATTAACTACAACAATGTGTGCAGCGCAAATAACAATAATGGGGAGCACCTGTGGGCTCCCAAATAGAAGAAAAACATCCTACGAAAGACTCCCAAAAGTCCACCTACAAAATACCACAACACAATCCAATTCCTCCATTTCCAAACGTTGGAGACAATCTGAAATACCCCAAACTTAAATATAGTGATTAAAATTATTCTAATATGAATTTAAGGGCCTAATAACGCCTAAGTAATATTGGTAAGGGAAAATAAATCCAAAAGAAATGAAGAAACGCTTAAAAAGCGAAAACGCTAAATAAGTGTTAAATAACCATAGGAGGTATGAGACCTCGGTTAGAGTATTATATGGATTCTTAAGGCTTAATAAGGCCTAAATAATATATGGGAACAACTCCCGAAGAAAACGGATCCAAATAATGTATTAAAACGCTAATAGAGTTTTAGCTCACGATTTTCGAGAAAACCCGAAAACGTGACTTTGGGCGGTCAAATGAACCCGTAAAAAATTATAAATCATTAAATAACAATAATTAATCATTAATGGAAGCCTGATAACCAATAAAATTAAGAAAACCGAGAAAATTCTGGAAAACGGGTCCCAGGAGTGAATAGTGCAAAAAAATACAAATTGTGGGGTAAAAGCATAAATAAGCTAAACTAGTGTGTCCACTTTGCAAATAAAAATTAAAACACACTTGTGTGTGTAGCATCCGTCCAGCATGCCCCCTCCCCCCTCTTTTTATTTCTTCCTAATTAGCTAAAGGACAAAAAAATAAACGAAAGTGGTACAAAAAGCAAAAGTGAACCCTCTCTCTCCTAACACTCCCCCTTTCTCACATTTTTTTCCTCTGGCTGAGCTTCTTCTTCTTCATTTGGAGCCAGCCATGGCGATTTTAACATCCCCACACATCACCTCCCTTCTTTCTTAAGCTGAACACCCAAATCAACTCCAAAAATTATAAAAATAGTACCATTGAAATCCTCTCATCAAGGAGAACATCTCTCTCTTCTATAAATTCGAAAACAAGCAACTTCATCTCCATGGGTGTTCTTGGTTTTGAAGATAAAGACCACCATTAGAAGCCTCTTCTTCACCTTGTTGGTCAAATGTAAAAAGAAATCCGAAAAAAAAAACTAGCATTTCAAGCCTCATTTGTTAAATTAGAAATTTCAAGTTTTTGAACTCCTTGTTCCTTGCTTCCAGCCAATTTTTGGCTTCTTTGGTGGAGTAGAAATCTTGCTCTTGTGCTATTCTAAGCTTCATCTACTCCCTTGCAAGGTAATGTATTCTTAAACCCTAAAAATTTACCTTAAAAGCCTTAAGATGAATTAAAGGGTTAGTTGTATCTAAATGTATATCAATGGGCTGTAGCTTTAGAGAATTGAATTTCCATTACCGGTGGCTTAAGAAAGAGAGGAAAGGGGAGGAAAGGAAGGAAGAAGGAAGGAAGAAAGGAGAAGGAAAGAAAGGCTATAAAGAACAAGGTAATTACACTCACCTTGTGTAGCTTTTGTATGCCTATTGTAACAGATTTTAGTAGCTTGAAATGAGTATTGTAACTGGTATTGAGTAGTAATATAATGTGGAAGAATACTATAATGTTTTAAAGCTTTAAAAGACATTTAAAAGCTTGTATAAACCTTGAGGAAAGAAATGGTATGTGCAGGAATAAAATGAGTGTTTAGTGTTTAGTGTGTATATTGATAATGAATATATTGAGCAGGGTGTAAACTGAGCTGATGAGTAAATTGATGTGGTGAGAATACTTAAGAATGTAGGGAAACCCTGTCAAATTTTGGTTACGAATTAAGAGACTTAAGTGTTGTTGCAGAAGAAAGAATATGGATATGTTCAGAGAGGAAAATGTGTGATTATCACCTTGGATTGTATTTAGGAGGAAGAGGTGTAGTTGTGTAGAATTAAAAATGGTGTAATGGGAGGTGTTTATCCAAGTTATGCTAGATTGAGAACCATTTAGCTAGTGGGAAGAATGAAGGAAAAATCTGTTGCAGCAGATGAGGAAGAAAAACTGTAACAGGAGGAAAAAAATTAGCAGTGAAAAAGGTGTGAGTTAACAGAGGTTGAGTGATGAGTTTAAGGAATGAATTAAGGGAGTTTAGAGTGTTTATTTAGTGCTAAAACATGCTAGAGTTCATGTGGGAATATTGGCAAAGAAACAGGCAAAGGATTGAAGTGAGAACAGAGCTTAAAAACTGTAAATTTGCAACAGACTGGATTCATACTGGTTTGCAAACAAGTACACAAACTCGGACCACCTCAAAAACTTGACAGAAACTGTCACTAAAGGATGGTCCGGGTTTGCAAACAAGTACACAAACCCGGACCACCTTAAAAACTTGACAGAAACATCTCTGAAGAGATGGTCCGGGTTTGTAACCCCGGACACAAACCCGGACCACCCCAAAAATTCACCAGAATGTGTTTTAATGCATTCTAATGATGGGATTTTAATGGTAATGGTATTATAAGGTAATTAAGATTTGATTAATGATGTTTAATGGTCATTAAGGGTATAAACAATCTTGGGAAGTAATGAGAAGTAACTTAGGTGGATGAATTTGATTTGTAAGGAATTAGTAAGTGTAAACCAAGAAATGATAGAAATGTAATGAGTGAGGTTAATTATAGATAATTAACCGCCCGATTCTATATATGCTCTAGGATTCGAATAGTCAAACACCGAAGGGAGTCGGTGAGTCCAAAATCAACGGTGAAAGGTATGATTTCTTCATGCTCTGTATCCTAACCTGGTTACCCCGATTTCTGTGCTTATTTGATCACCTAAATAACATAAAAGCATGAATCGGACTTTAATGCACCTACTTGTGCTTGTATTATATTTGTTCTTGTTATATTGCCTTGAACATTTAGTTTGTATAATTCATGAAATGAATGGATGAAGATGAAGTGTAGATGTACCTTGTAGTGTACTTGTGTATTGTATTGTACCTTGGTATGAATGTGTATGTGTGTAGTGTATTACTCCTTGGTGTGTATGGAATGACTTCTACTAATTCCTAACTACCTAACTCCTAACTTAAGTATGAGTAAATTGGAATGAGTAGAAGTCCGATATAGTTTCGGCCACGCGTGAGGATGAGGAGACACAAGAGGTTGGATCTGATTCCTGGCCTGAATCCTTTCTATGGACCAAACCCCTTAAATGGGTAGCATCCTAGATTGGTGAGCCACCTAAAGCCCGGTGGTGGGACGGTGTAGTCCCTTCCCGGAGGTCACTATGACTTGACTTGAGTAAGTAAGTAAGTAAGTAAGTAAAGTATGTATGAGTAATGGTCTTGGCTGGTGTAAGTCATTGACCCCGGGTAAAAGAGTAATTTCCACCCGATTAACTCGGGTGGGTAAAAAGGAGCTAACAAGTATTGTGTATGCACTGTGTAAGCGTAATTCCGTGAAGGTAAGTATGATTGGTTGACTTGTATTGTCTTCCTTGTATGTATTGAATTGTATGTATGTATCCTTTGTAAAGTATTGTATTGGTATGAATAAAAGCATGTATGTATGTATGAGTAAAATGAACTGCATGTATTCGACCAAGTGGTCGGCGTACCCTCGCTAGTACGCGGGGTATGTGGAAGTCATATGCAGTGTAAGCTGAGCCCCTTGGGGCGATGTTTTATTGCACAGGTACCGAAGCGGCTATGGTCATAGTAAGAGACCGGCGGTTATGCTTAGATAGCTAGAAAAGAATGGTAGATAGTAGAGAATTGTATTGGGCTTGTAGCCTTTGGTGTAGAAGTGTACCAAGGGGTACACCATATGTACTTCGGAAGTATGTAGTTGTGAGAATGGGTAGATGCTAGACTCCTAGTAGGTACGTATGAACCTAAAAGGATTGTTGTATTTGTATTTGTATTGGATATTAGTAAACTCGGTATGTTGTATTGTATTTATGGAGCATTGTAATGAATGGAAAATTGTAGTACTTGTTTGGTAATTGGAGTATGGGTTGTAATTATGTAGCACTCGGGTATTCCGGTCTGTCAGACCGATACTGTATGTAGTAGTAGGCCTTGTTAGTCACGTGGGTGGCTAACGGCATTGTATCACCCACCGTTGTGTAAGTAAGTATCCGCTGCGAAGGTATGTAATTACGATGAGATTGGACGGTAATGACGGTATTAGCGGTAGGGGTGTTACAAAAAGTGGTATCAAAGCGATTCGCTCTGATGACTGAAAATACCGAGCTTAGGAAATACCGAGTTAGGAATTAGAAGCTTAGGGCTAAGGGCTGAGTGATAGCGTTAGAGATACGCTAGTTAGGAACTCCCGGTGTGTACCGGATACCTACAATATCAGTCCCGCCCACCACATTCCCCATTGTATGACTTGGTAAGGAACGCCAGAGAGAAGGAAAGTCCTCTCATACTCGGGAAAACCCGATCTGGCAGTAGTGAGATAATCCTGTAAGAGGAAAGAACCTGACATGTAGTAGATTCCAAGAATTGGAAGTCCCGGAGATGCTTCCCGGTTGAATAACAATAGCCGCACTTAATAGCGGTAGGATGCGTACTCCAACCATAAGGAGGCTACAACTTACAACAGCAAGGGGCAACATGCTTAGCAGTCGTGAAACCTAGCTAGTCAACCAGCAGCAGGAAAGGAAGTACTAAGCGTAACGGAGCGGAAGAAGGAACATTAACAAAACCCGAGACACAAGTCTATGGAACATTAATAACTAAATAATACCACCAACGGTATGCTAGCTGACTAAGGACATAGTCGGGAGTGGTTAACTCCAAAACTACAACGCCAAGGAGGTTACAATACCTGGCCAGTATGCTTACACAGCAACGAGAACATTCATGGGATAATCCGACAGGACTGCAAAGTAGTGCCTAAACAAGCTGAATCTCGACAACCACGGTAAATGTGTGGAACCGAGCAACAAGGATTGACGCAAAACCAAATAAACAAGAATCTCCAAGGATTGGAGAAGTACCCCGATCAACGACAGTCACGTCAAGATCACGGAGAAGTTACTTAAAAGATCGAGTATCCCAAACATAGATCAATAAGATCAAGGGAAGAGTCAACAAGACTACCCAAATACGAGTGGAAACCGTACCGTGACCGGTATAGGTCTACCCAAAAACCACCAGTACCATGCACTTGCCACGGCAAGTGCAGTAAGAACAGGAACATGTAGAGGAACCCTAACACACCACCAGTATTTAGTAATGTACCGAGACCACAATCAAGCGACTACAGGATCACATATCCTAAAAACAGGAAGAATGGAACCTTGGGAAGGCCTAACGGCCCGACCACTGTATTTAGAACATACCAGTCAGCGAGAAGCTGGACTTGGTCAAGACCTCAAACATGGCTACGCCATGAAGAACTTCTTTTAACACCGAACTGCTATTTCAAATCAAAATTTTTCTTTCAAAACCACTACCCTTCTTCTAAAACCTTGGATTTTAAACCAAACCAACAGAATTACGGTGAGTATCATAGAATGATACAAGAGGAGTTGACAATATAATACTTCACCTAGGTGTGTGACGAGCACTATGAGTGTACCCAAATACGGGATGTGGGACGACCGCACTCCAAAGGAGCTTGCGGGCCTGACAGATAGGGTAAGTGGTAACGTATCAATAAGGTACCCCACGTATGTATACATGTAGTGCACGAAACACGGGAAGTAGTCAACTCCGTTCTACAGACCATGAGTAAGTTCAAGCAGGACAGTTGGACACCTCAGACGATCAAGGAGAAGGAACTCAACTAAGTAATAAGTATATAAGAACTCAGAGAATCCATCTAAGGATAAGGAATGAGGATTAAGAAGCACAAAGAGTGCAGACTAACAAGTATAGACATTGGGTATGTCCCAAAGACTTCAAGCAAATACGTGACAGCTGGAGGGGATACCCACCTCAAACACAGTAAGGCAAATGCCTAACGTGAACACCACCATGTATAACAAACGGGTCGGAGTTCCCAAGAACAATTACAAAGACTACCAGGGAGTATAATCCATCATTGGAGAGAATTTTGAACCTACTCTAAACACTATAAGGAAGTATAAACAGTCTACCCAAGAACGGGAGACGTTATAACCCTAAGGGGAATAGCTCAAATATAATACCACAAGGCGGTATGGTAGACACAACATATCATAAACATTAGCCGAATGTAACGGCACAACCTAACAACACCCAGGAGTGTGGTACTTGGAGGCATGAACTTGTCATAAAACTTGGTTGCCATGTCCTCCCATGTGGTGATGGTACTGGGGGTTAGACTGTGGTACCATTTGCTGGCGTTCCCCGTAAGGCTATGGGGAAAGAGGGAAAGTCTGGCGTATTGGAGGACATTATTTGTGGAGGTTAGGCTGTTTGTATGCTGTAGAAATTTGGTGACGTGGAGCAAAGCATCGTCCGGATTCGTACCATCAAACAATCCTAACTCTTTTATGCATCTAATTTGATGATATGGCTTAAGTTTCTGCCATTCATCGTATTCGGTTTGAGGAAGGATAGGAAGGTCGATTGCTGGTTTCTGGCCTTGGTTAGAAGGCCGGTTTATGTTACGGACGGTAGGTGCTGCCATTGGTGTAGGATCTGCTTCTTGTAGGGTTTGTTGTTGCCTTAAAGTTTGAAGCAGGGTTCTCTCGATCTCCGGATCAAAGTTGGCTAAATTTTCAGGAGAATTCGTTGACCGAAGAAGCATTCACTTGGATAACTTCAGGAGGAGAAAAAGAAAATGTTATAATATTTCGTAAAAATAAAAGAAATAATATAATGACATAATAAGACTTATGAAAATACAAGAAGAAATAAATTTTTGGTTATGCCGGACGGCGTGCCGGGTGCGTTTTACCCGGCAGTGGACTTCCTCCGAAATGCCGGGTGTATACAAACCGGCATGTTGCCCGGCGTGACCAAAAATCGAACTTAACTTAAAAAAGACATTAAAAGGTAAAGGATAATCAAAATAAATGTAAGAGTAAATAAGAGATTGAAGGAGATTACTCCTAATTGTCCCTACAATTTGCGACAAAAATATTCAGAGAAATTGAGCATGCCGGGTGACATGCCGGATAAAACCCGTCCGGCATAGGACTTCCTCCAAAATGCCGGGTATAGAAAACCCGGCACAATACACGGCAAGTTCAAACTCGAAATTTAAATTAAAGAATCATAGTATAGGGACTCTTAGGAGAGAAAAATAACGAATTTGAGTAAGCAAGGACAAATTTAAATTGCCAAGAACTCAATACTGTAAGGAATTTAGAAAAACTTTGAACATGTCGGACGTAATGCCGGGTAAAACGTATCCGGCATCAGACTTCCTCCGAGTTTGCCGGGTGACAGCCGCCCGGCATCCCGCACGGCACATTCAAGTCTGCAAAACTAAGGGTGAAAATAAATTAAAGAATCAAAGAATCAAACAAATAAAGAATAGGGCGTTTTACCGATTTTAGGACTTGGACTAATTCCAAGTCCCCGGCAACGGCGCCAATTTGCTAAACAGAGAAATTGTTAGGATAAACTATATATAAAAGGAATAAAATACTAAACTAATCCTACAACTCTACTACGGGTAGCAAAATAAAACCCGGTCGGAGTATAGTGTAAATATATTACGACCGAGAGTATCGTACCCAAGGGACTTATAGAAAATTAGTCCTAATCCGGGCAAAAGCCTATTCTATAATAACAAGGGGGGAATTGAAAATGTGATCCTAAACTAAATAAATAAATAGATAAACTAACTTTGATTTGGGAAGATTATCAATGCAAAAGGTTCGTATGACCAATGATCAAAGGTGGCAAGTCTCAAAGAGGATTAGGTCTCGCAAAATGCATATGCCGGATGTGATGCCGGATCCTCGCTACCCGGCAGATTCATGGCCTTGAACGTGCCGGATAACTTATACCCGGCATGCCATCCGGCATCGTACATTTCGTAAATAACATTTCCAGATTCGGTTCTGACAAAAGGAACTCAACATTCATACTTGCATCGTGCATAGCTAATGCCGCGAATACAACAGAATAATGGGAAATAAGAGATTAACCCTAAACCTTAAGTCTTGCTCCCGCTGAGGCGCAGAAGACAACGTTAAAGATTACCAAAATCCTAATCTATCCTATTCTTGTCTTGTGAACATCAAATAGGACTTAGAGATAAGAGAATGAATAGCTACTTCATTCTACTTGTAAGAAGATTAGAACTCGGGTTAAGAAACTTGAAAATTCCATAAATGATCATAAGAGTTTTACAAGGAAATCATCCCTAACCAAAACCTAACAAGGATTCTGCATCACCATCCACACAACTACAAGAAGAGAATACAAAGGGGGAGAAGGAGATGTAATAGCCTTAACCCTGACAAGGTCTTCTTCTTCTCTTGCGTGGATGGATCTGCAAACGTTCCTTGGACACCAACACTTGGAATGGGGCGGAAACTGAGATGTGAATGGAGTGTATAATGATGTTGAAGTGTCCTCAATTGTAGCCTTCCTCGGCCTATTTATAGGCATTAATTGTGTCGATGCCGGGCGTCGTGCCGGGTCCCAATAGCCGGCACACGTGTTAAATGCGCCCAACTGTTAACGGTCGAAACCGTCGATGTCCGTGCGAAACAGTGCTTATGCCGGGTAGGAATTACCCGGCATCACACCCGGCAGCGGTTGGAAAACACGTGGATCACATGTGCTGTCGTATGGTCAATCGAGGCGATTTTACACTCATGCCGGATAGCATTTACCCGGCATCACATCCGGCAAGGCTTCTTTCTGTTCTGTACTGCCGTGCAGAAACTACCCGGCATGGAGTCCGGCTTCAACTGAACTTTTGCCTAGAAAATCATTCCTTGCACAAAACTCATAAAAACATAAACTGTACAAATTATATTTTAACACATAATAAGCATAAATAACATAAATATAACTTTATTTAGATAAATATAATACTAAATCTAGTGCATAAAATATGATAAGTCTGCGGCTTATCAAGGCCCTACACTTACCTTTTGCTAGTCCTCGAGCAAAACAAGATTAGAACGGACTAATTACTTATGCACAAAACAGATAAACTCTAGAATGAAAATGTAGATAAATATTTCCAACTATATGACTCTAATTCATAAGTATCACTTAATCTACCTTATCTTGTCAAAACATACTAATGGGTATAAAACAAGGAATTTCAAAATCGATCAAAAACTTTTGGGCTATTTTGCATAAGGGATTTTTGTAATCTCTCCTTTTTCCGGTTTCCATCATTCAGCTCTATTTTTCAAGAGTTTCTGAATGTGGCCAAGACTCTCATCAATGGTTTTATGAATCAGCCCTATTTTGCAAGAGTTTCTGAATCAACCATGATTTTTTTTTGCATTGAACAACGGGGAATTTAGGAGAAAAATAAAAGGAAAAACTCTCGTTTCTTGCTTTTATTCTGAGGCACTTTATGCAACCTCTAGGAATATATTGCTTTTCCTTTGAAGAAGATTTTTTTTCTTCTTTTTTTTCTTTTTCTTCTTCTTTCTTTTGCACAAAAACCCTTTTTAAGATTTTCACCCAAAAGATTTTTCACAATTTGGAAAGAAAAGAATAACACCCATAAGTACATAAAGGAAAGAATTAGGAGCAAGATCATGTACTCATGTTAATAAAGAGAATCAAAAAGTTAAAAACAGGAATCTATAAGTCATTAGAAGCTTACCTCTTGAGAGAACAAGCTTTTAGTCATTCCTAATCTTATCTCGATCAAAAACATGCAAAAAGTTTAGTAAAACATTGATAAAACGCAAACTTATGCATATTATAAAAAAACTTATTTTTTTAAGGGGGGTCCCTGCCCTACACTTGGCAGGAACACTGTCCCCAGTGTTCGAAAGAAAACGAATAAGTAAAACTCTTTTTTTTTTTAAGAAACTTAAAAAACTATAATGAAAGCAATTTAAAAACAATAACATAAAATTAAAGAGAAAAATTAAATTGGAAGAAAGGCTCCCCTGTTGATAGTGAAGGCGTGAGGAGGAACCGCCCTACACTTAGCCTTTTAGGCTATTTGGCGCATTTGAGATCCTTGGTAGAATGGTGACCGAATTCGCATGCTCCCGTGGATTGGTTTGAGTTTGGGACGGGAGCTGACCTTGCTGTCGTGGTTGCATCAGAAGTTGCTGTAACTGCAACTGCAACGATTTGTGCTCCTTGCGAATGGTCGAGATCTCATTTTGAGTATCCTGGGTCTTGTTCATCAGGGCTGACATCATGTCACGAAGTTCAGCCATTTCAGCCTCTGATGATGATGCAGGGTGGGATGGTCTGTATTGCCTTGGACCTCCCTAGTAGCCGGCTTGACTCTGGAAGTGTTGAGGGGGTTGGTTCCCCTGTTGCCATGGCTGCCGATACCCTTGGTTACTCACATAGTTGACTTCCTCAACATTCTGAAAGTCTGGAATGTCAGGGCTCGAAGCGTGCGGTCGTGCACTAACCACGTTCGCTTGTTGAGGAAGTTTGTTCATTGCTATTTGCTCCACCACTTTCTGTAGAGCACTAACCTTCGTTGATGTCTGGGCATTACTCTCCAATAACTGCTCATGACTTTGCATCAATTTGTCGATTTGGAGTCGCCCTCTCCCACTTGATATAAACCAGTGGTACTACCCCTGGTTCCACCGGTGGCCCAATCTCTAATCTCTTCGCAAAGAGATTCAACTCCACTAAGGAATTGATCTCCAGGCTTCTTTAATATATCTGCACCAAGGGAGGAAAGGATCATGGTCTTGCATTGGTTGACCAATCCCTTGTAAAACAACTGAGATAGTTGTTCCTTGGTGAGGCCGTGGTGTGGACATGTGCGAAGCAACCCTTTGAATCTGTCCCAAGTCTCACAGATGTTCTCCGAGCTAGGTTGTCTGAAGTTGTAAATGTCGGCGATCATCTCCAGGGTGCGACTAGGGGGCATGAATTTGTCATAAAATTTGGTTGCCATGTCCTCCCATGTGGTGATGGTACTGGGGGTTAGACTGTGGTACCATTTGCTGGCGTTCCCCGTAAGGCTATGGGGAAAGAGGGAAAGTCTGGCGTATTGGAGGACATTATTTGTGGAGGTTAGGCTGTTTGTATGCTGTAGAAATTTGGTGACGTGGAGCAAAGCATCGTCCGGATTCGTACCATCGAACAATCCTAACTCTTTTATGCATCTAATTTGATGATATGGCTTAAGTTTCTGCCATTCATCGTATTCGGTTTGAGGAAGGATAGGAAGGTCGATTGCTGGTTTCTGGCCTTGGTTAGAAGGCCGGTTTATGTTACGGACGGTAGGTGTTGCCATTGGTGTAGGATCTGCTTCTTGTAGTTCGTTGTTGCCTTAAAGTTGAAGCAGGGTTCTCTCGATCTCCGGATCAAAGTTGGCTAAATTTTCAGGAGAATTCGTTGACCGAAGAAGCATTCACTTGGATAACTTCAGGAGGAGAAAAGAAAATGTTATAATATTTCGTAAAATAAAAGAAATAATATAATGACATAATTAGACTTATGAAAATACAAGAAGAAATAAATTTTTGGTTATGCCGGACGGCGTGCCGGGTGCGTTTTACCCGGCAGTGGACTTCCTCCAATGCCGGGTGTATACAAACCGGCATGTTGCCCGGCGTGACCAAAAATCGAATAACTTAATTAAAAGAATTAAAAGGTAAAGGTAATCAAAATAAATGTAAGAGTAAATAAGAGATTGTAGGAGATTACTCCTAATTGTCCCTACAATTTGCGACAAAAATATTGAGAAATTGAGCATGCCGGGTGACATGCCGGATAAAACCCGTCCGGCATAGGACTTCCTCCAAATGCCGGGTATAGAAACCCGGCACAATACACGGCAAGTTCAAACTCGAAATTAAATTAAAGAATCATAGTATAGGGACTCTTAGGAGAGAAAAATAACGAAGAGTAAGCAAGAAAATTTAAATTGCCAAGAACTCAATACTGTAAGGAATTTTGAAAAACTTTGAACATGCCGGACGAATGCCGGGTAAAACGTATCCGGCATCAGACTTCCTCCGAGTTTGCCGGGTGACAGACGCCCGGCACCCGCACGGCACATTCAAGTCTGCAAAACTAAGGGTGAAAATAAATTAAAGAATCAAGAATCAAAGAATCAAACAAATAAAGAATAGGGCGTTTTACCGAATTTAGGACTTGGACTAATTCCAAGTCCCCGGCAACGGCGCCAATTTGCTAACAGAGAAATTGTAGGATAAAACTATATAAAAGAATAAAATAAAATAATCCTACAACTCTACTACGGGTAGCAAAATAAAACCCGGTCGGAGTATAGTGTAAATATATTACGACCGAGAGTATCGTACCCAAGGGACTTATAGAAAATTAGTCCTAATCCGGGCAAAAGCCTATTCTATAATAACAAGGGGGGAATTGAAAATGTGATCCTAAACTAAATAAATAAATAAATAAACTAACTTTGATTTGGGAAGATTATCAATGCAAAAGGTTCGTATGACCAATGATCAAAGGTGGCAAGTCTCAAAGAGGATTAGGTCTCGCAAAATGCATATGCCGGATGTGATGCCGGATCCTCGCTACCCGGCAGATTCATGGCCTTGAACGTGCCGGATAACTTATACCCGGCATGCCATCCGGCATCGTACATTTCGTAAATAACATTTCCAGATTCGGTTCTGACAAAAGGAACTCAACATTCATACTTGCATCGTGCATAGCTAATGCCGCGAATACAACAGAATAATGGGAAATAAGAGATTAACCCTAAACCTTAAGTCTTGCTCCCGCTGAGGCGCAGAAGACAACGTTAAAGATTACCAAAATCCTAATCTATCCTATTCTGTCTTGTGAACATCAAATAGGACTTAGAGATAAGAGAATGAATAGCTACTTCATTCTACTTGTAAGAAGATTAGAACTCGGGTTAAGAAACTTGAAAATTCCATAAATGATCATAAGAGTTTTACAAGGAAATCATCCCTAACCAAAACCTAACAAGGATTCTGCATCACCATCCACACAACTACAAGAAGAGAATACAAAGGGGGAGAAGGAGATGTAATAGCCTTAACCCTGACAAGGTCTTCTTCTTCTCTTGCGTGGATGGATCTGCAAACGTTCCTTGGACACCAACACTTGGAATGGGGCGGAAACTGAGATGTGAATGGAGTGTATAATGATGTTGAAGTGTTCAATTGTAGCCTTCCTCGGCCTATTTATAGGCATTAATTGTGTCGATGCCGGGCGTCGTGCCGGGTCCCAATAGCCGGCACACGTGTTAAATGCGCCCAACTGTTAACGGTCGAAACCGTCGATGTCCGTGCGAAACAGTGCTTATGCCGGGTAGGAATTACCCGGCATCACACCCGGCAGCGGTTGGAAAACACGTGGATCACATGTGCTGTCGTATGGTCAATCGAGGCGATTTTACACTCATGCCGGATAGTTTACCCGGCATCACATCCGGCAAGGCTTCTTTCTGTTCTGTACTGCCGTGCAGAAACTACCCGGCATGGAGTCCGGCTTCAACTGAACTTTTGCCTAGAAAATCATTCCTTGCACATAAAACTCATAAAAACATAAATCTGTACAAATATATATTTTAACACATAATAAGCATAAATAACATAAATATAACTTTATTTAGATAAATATAATACTAAATCTAGTGCATAAAATATGATAAGTCTGCGGCTTATCAGTGACTTACTGCCAAGCGTTTACGCCTCTACACTCTGTATGACTGAGTGTTTTGGTATTGCAATTGCGCAGTAATGATCTAGTGGGATAGCTAGGAATATGGGAAAGAGGACGATTGTAGTAAAAGTAGAAGGAAACTTAAGGAAGTCACTAGATTGACGCATAGAAAATGCAAGGTCATACAAGTAAAGAACACTTGTACTGAACCAGAAGAACTGGTATATTCAGAGCTAATGACAACAGAGGAAGCACTACACTAAGTAACGACTTAACCTCGCCCGACATAAGTCGGAGGAACTAGTGAATAATCGTGGGAGTACGAATAGTATGTAAAATAGATTGCCAAAGAGCTGGTTATAAACCTAAAACTCATTGAGTTCAAGCACGGTAAAAGAATACCACCTTGTTAGTAAACCTTATTCCCACAATAGAGGGATAAAAATGCGATGAGTAGCACATTTAGAATAACCAAAGAGCGAATTAAGCACTAAGGTTATCAGGGTCGCACAGCAGAAGCTAGTGGGCCATAGCTAAGAATTTAATATACTAGTAAGTAAGAGAAGGCTATCAATCTTGAAGCCGATAGGCTCGAACCAAATTAATTATGAGTTAAATAAACTCATATAGGAATTCTTGGTGCAAGGGCTAAACCATTAGTATGGGTAAGACCCTTTGACCAGAGTGCAGTATATAATAGACCGTAGTGAAGCTAAATGCTTCAGAGTGCCCGAATGAGTGAACCAAGTTCAAATAATAACATATGGCGATTACGTGGGCATAATCCTTTTAAGGGGGTAGAGCGAAAACCGCTTAATGTAAATTTTACATATAAAACACATAAACTATTATGTGCATAGCACAAATGAGAATCGAATTGATGATTGGTACTTATGTTAAATAAACATACGTATCCATTCATATTGTAATTATGGTAATTAGGCACGAGAGATGCAAATACCATAGGATGAACTACCCATCTTGTAACCCTAGTATGAGAGTATTAGTAAAGAAGAGTAGCGAAACTCCGGGGAAACGATAATCCTCATAGTGTATGTCTATTTGAAGTTAGACATGGCATTATGATCCATGAGTCGGTATAAAACCGATGTAGAATCTAGAAGATATTTTGAGACAATTGAGAATGAGTAGTGGACGGAGCTCCACAAGTATTGTATCCTGCAAGAAATAGTACAAATTGATTGAGAGTAGCTGATAAATGGAGCCCATGAGTAGTGTATTCCTAGGTATGTTATTGAGAGCAAATTGAGGATGACTGAATTCCGTAGGTATCGTAGTCCTTAGTTAGATTATTTGAGATGATGGAGAGTAATGGATGAAAGTAGCGAAGGTCGAAGTAATGATCCCCATAGGCGTGGAATCTCGAAGTAAAGCATTTGGAAGTAGATTGGGGATGATTGATGGACTGAATTCCATCCTTTGGAGATGTGTGAAATTATAGTCACGACTAGGTAGAGTAAAAAGATAGAAAATGAAAATAATTGAATTATTTGATTGTTTGAAACTGATGTGGGAAGTCGAACTTGATCCTGATCAGATCAAGGGAAACCGAACACAAATTGGGGTGGAAAGATAGTTCAACACTGATGCTGATCACATCAGAGTTGAATGATTCTTGAAGCTCCCCTCAAGTGGTCACAAGAATCACGCATAGGATAGGAACAATGAACATAAATTGAATTTGGAGTTGTGTTTTAGGAAGAGTTCTAACTAGTAGTCGCGAAAGGATTTCCCTTAGACTGGAGAATGAGAATTGTTGGAAGCTTATACCAGAGAACGGTGGTAGTGTATTATGTTGAATTATTCCAAGGGCAGCGGGACGTAAAGGAGTCCTGTGTCTAGATGACCTGAGTGCCTGTGGGATTGTAGTGTGTATTGCATTGCTTTGGGGATAGCTTTGCATTGTATGAATATGAAAACTTGGTAATGTGGAACCAGATGGTTGGTAGTAATGGGGATTGGAGTAATTATGGTACATTTGCATGGAATGATATGTAGAGACCTTGAGTAATGGATTTGGGAATTGTAAGGAGGAGGAATGCATGACTTTGGTATTAGACATGTAGGAATGAGTAAGTATAGTAATCCTATAACCTTGAACAACTTTGAGGACAAAGTTTCTTAAGGGGGGTAGATTGAAATACCCTGAACTTAAATATAGTGATTAAAATTATTCTAATATAAGGGCCTAATAACGCCTAAGTAATATTGTTAAGGGAAAATAAATCCAAAAGAAATGAAGAAACGCTTAAAAAGCGAAAAACGCTAAATAAGCGTTAAATAACCATAGGAGGTATGAGACCTCAGTTAGAGTATTATATGGATTCTTAAAGCTTAATAAGGCCTAAATAATATATGGGAACAACTCCCGAAGAAAACGGATCCAAATAATGTATTAAAACACTAATAGAGCTTTAGCGCACGTTTTTCGAGAAAACCCGAAAACATGACTTTGGGCGGTCAAATGAACTCGTATAAAATTATAAATCATTAAATAACAATAATTAAGCATTAATGGAAGCCTGATAACCAATAAAATTAAAGAAACGAGAAAATTCCGGAAAATGGGTCCCGGGAGTGAATAGTGCAAAAAAATACAAGTTGTGGGGGTAAAAGCATAAATAAGCTAAACTAGTGTGTCCACTTTGCAAATAAAAATTAAAACACACTTGTGTGTGTGTGTGTGTAGCAGCCGTCCAGCATGCCCCCTCCCCTCTCTTTTTATTTCTTCCTAATTAGCTAAAGGACAAAAAAAAAAAAAAGAGGTACAAAAAGCAAAAGTGAACCCTCTCTCTCCTAACACTCCCCCTTTCTCACGTTTTTTTCCTCTGGCTGAGCTTCTTCTTATTCCTTTGGAGCCATCCATGGCGATTTTAACATCCCCACACAGCACCTCCCTTCTTTCTTAAGTTGAACACCCAAATCAACTCCAAAAATTACAAAAATAGTACCATTGAAATCCTCTCATCAAGGAGAACATCTCTCTCTTCTCTAAATTCGAAAACAAGCAACTTCATCTCCATGGGTGTTCTTGGTTTTGAAGATAAAGACCGCCATTAGAAGCCTCTTCTTCACCTTGTTGGTCTAAGGTAAAAAGAAATCCGAAAAAAAAACTAGCATTTCTAGCCTCATTTGTTAAATAAGAAATTTCCAGTTTTTGAACTCCTTGTTCCTTGCTTCCAGCCGATTTTTGGCTTCTTTGGTGGAGTAGAAATCTTGCTCTTGTGCTGTTCTAAGCTTCATCTACTCCCTTGCAAGGTAATGTATTCTTAAACCCTAAAAAATTACCTTAAAAGCCTTACGATGAATTAAAGGGTTAGTTGTATTTAAATGTGTATATCAATGGGCTGTAGCTTTAGAGAATTGAATTTCCATAACCGGTGGCTTAAGAAAGAGAGGAAAGGGAAGGAAAGGACGGAAGAAGGAAGGAAGAAAGGAGAAGAAAGAAAGGCTAGAAAGAACAAGGTAATTACACTCACCTTGTGTAGCTTTTGTATGCCTATTGTAACAGATTTTAGTAGCTTGAAATGAGTATTGTAAATGGTATTGAGTAGTAGTATAATGTGGAAGAATACTAGAATGTTTTAAAGCTTTAAAAGACATTTAAAAGCTTGTATAAACCTTGAGGAAAGAAATTGTATGTGCAGGAATAAAATGAGTGTTTAGTGTTTAGTGTGTATATTGATAATGAATATATTGAGCAGGGTGTAAACTGAGCTGATGAGTAAATTGATGTGGTGAGAATACTTAAGAATGTAGGGAAACCCTGTCAAATTTTGGTTAGGAATTAAGAGACTTAAGTGTTGTTGTAGAAGAAAGAACATGGATATGTTCAGAGAGGAAAATGTGTGATATCACCTTGGATTGTATTTAGAAGGAAGAGGTGTAGTTGAGTATAATTGAAAACGGTGTAATGGGAAGTGTTTAACCAAGTTATGCTAGAATGAGAACCATTTAGCTAGTGGGAAGAATGAAGGAAAAATCTGTAGCAGCAGATGAGGAAGAAAAACTGTAACAGGAGGAAAAAAATTAGCAGTGAAAAAGGTGTGAGTTAACAGAGGTTGAGTGATGAGTTTAAGGAATGAATTAAGGGAGTTTAGAGTGTTAATTTAGTGCTAAAACATGCTAGAGTTCATGTGAGAATATTGGCAAAGAAACAGGCAAAGGATTGAAGTGAGAACAGAGCTTAAAAACTGTAAATTTGCAACAGACTGAATTCGTACTGGTTTGCAAACAAGTACGCAATCAAGTTTACAAACAAGTACACAAACCCGGACCACCTCAAAAACTTGACAAAAACTCTCGCTGAAGTATGGTCCGGGTTTGCAAACAAGTACACAAACCCGGACCACCTTAAAAACTTGACAGAAACATCTCTGAAGAGATGGTCCAGGTTTGTAACCCCGGACACAAACCCGGACCACCCCAAAAATTCACCAGAAAGTGTTTTAATGCATTCTAATGATGGGATTTTAATGGTAATGGTATTATAAGGTAATTAAGATTTGATTAATGATGTTTAATGGTCATTAATGGTGTAAACAAGCTTGGGAAGTAATGAGAAGTAAGTAACTTAGGTGGATGAATTTGATTTGTAAGGAATTAGTAAGTGTAAACTGAGAAACGATAGAAATGTAATGAGTGAGGTTAATTATAGATAATTAACCGCCTGATTCTATATATGTTCTAGGATTCGAATAGTCAAACACTGAAGGGAGTCGGTGAGTCCAAAATCAACGGTGAAAGGTATGATTTCTTCATGCTCTATATCCTAACCTGGTTACCCCGATTTGTGTGCTTATTTGATCACCTAAATAACATAAAAGCATGAATCAGACTTTAATGCACCTACTTGTGCTTGTATTATATTTATTCTTGTTATATTTCCTTGAACATTTAGTTTGTATAATTCATGAAATGAATGGATGAAGATGAAGTGTAGATGTACCTTGTAGTGTACTTGTGTATTGTATTGTACCTTGGTATGAATGTGTATGTGTGTAGTGTATACTCCTTGGTGTGTATTGAATGACTTCTACTAATTCCTAACTACCTAACTCCTAACTTAAGTATGAGTAAATTGGAATGAGTAGAAGTCCGATATAGTTTCGGCCACGCATGAGGATGAGGAGACATAAGAGGTTGGATCCGATTCCTGGCCTGAATCCTTTCTATGGACCAAACCCCTTAAATGGGTAGCATTCTAGATTGGTGAGCCACCTAAAGCCCTGGTGGGACGGTGTAGTCCCTTCCCGGAGGTCACTACGACTTGACTTGAGTAAGTAAGTAAGTAAGTAAGTAAAGTATGTATGAGTAATGGTCTTAGCTGGTGTAAGTCATTGACCCCGAGTAAAAGAGTAATTTCCACCCGATTAACCCGGGTGGGTAAAAAGGAGCTAACAAGTATTGTGTATGCACTGTGTAAGCGTAATTCCGTGAAGGTAAGTATGATTGGTTGACTTGTATTGTCTTCCTTGTATGTATTGAACTATATGTATGTATCCTTTGTAAAGTATTGTATTGGTATGAATAAAAGCATGTATGTATGTATGTATGAGTAAAATGAACTGCATGTATTCGACCAAGTGGTCGGCGTACCCTCACTAGTACGCGGGGTATGCGGAAGTCATATGCAGCGTAAGCTGAGCCCCTTGGGGCGATGTTTTTATTGCACAGGTACCGAAGCGGCTATGGTCATAGTAAGAGACCGACGGTTATGCTCAGATAGCTAGAAAAGAATGGTAGATAGTAGAGAATTGTATTGGGCTTGTAGCCTTTGGTGTAGAAGTGTACCAAGGGGTACACCATATGTACTTGGGAAGTATGTAGTTGTGAGAATGGGTAGATGCTAGACTCCTAGTGGGTACGTATGAACCTGAAAGGATTGTTGTATTTGTATTTGGATATTAGTAAACTCGGTATGTTGTATTGTATTTATGGAGCATTGTAATGAATGGAAAATTGTAGTACTTGTTTGGTAATTGGAGTATGGGTTGTAATTGTGTAGCACTCGGGTATTCCGGTCCGTCAGTCCGATACTGTATGTAGTAGGCCTTGTTAGTCATGTGGGTGGCTAGCGGCATTGTATCACCCACCGTTGTGTAAGTAAGTATCAGCTGCGAAGGTATGTAAGTACGAGGAGATTGGACGGTAATGACGGTATTAGCGGTAAGGGTGTTACAGAATCCCAATTTCCCAAATCATAAATTGAGAATCCACACTAACACAACTGAAACCTTTTTCCTCCAATTTGTAAAACAACAGTCAGATAGAATTGAGCATAGAATTTACCTGAATAATCAATTCACCTTAAGACCTCAACTCCACATAACTGTTGGTAGCACCCGTCGATGTAATTGGCGTCTAGGTAATCAATATCAACAATCAGCATCCACCGAAACACCAAATAAAAATTATACTTATCTAAGTAGAACATGTTACCTAACGAATCTCTAACTTGATGTTCAGCTGGTATTAGATTGATGATAGTGTGGTACTTCTATGTATGTCATTGGTTTATCATAAACTTATTTCATTTATTATTATTTTATAATGGTTTTTTTTACATTCATGAAGGTATTTAAAATACAGCTTATAGGTGTTGTGTAATAATGTTTGAATTTATAATAGTGCCGGTGTTTGTTGAAAATATAAGATATTTATATTTGGTACATTATGGATGTTTCATTAGTACTAGATTGATGACAGTGTGGTGTATAAAAAGTATGTATTTGGTATAACAAAAACTTATTTCGCTAATATTTTATTTTTCAATTGTTTTTATTTACACACGTAAAGGTATTTAAAGTACAACGTGCAGATATTTTGTAATATGGTTCAAAGTTGTAATTCATGAATATTTAGTTTTTAGTTTTTGGTATTCTTTGCATAACAATTGCAACACATTGTAGTACCATAAGGTTTCACATTATACAATAGCATAGTCAACACCATTTAGGTGTAAAAAAAAGCACCACACAAATAAACAATACATATATGAATGAAGCAATACATCATATGAAAACACCGACATTTATTTGATAAGAACTCGGTGCATTGTTTGTGTTGATACTTGTTAGTGGCTATAAAACTATCATAAGATAATAGTGGTATTTTGTTTATGAAACCCAGGTGCTAATTCAATGAGGTAATGGTACTAATTCATTTAGATATTGATACATTGTATAGTCTAGGCCTCAATCTTTTTTCAGCTATGTCTTCAACTAGTGTGCAAGATACAGAGGTTTAAGTCTTTTATCACTACGCCGGACCAGACACAACAACAGAATGAAGAAAGGTGTTGGAGAAATATGTGACTACTTCTATCGCTTCGGCAGTGTACCTATCGTTTTGCGGGATAGTGGAATTGTGGGGTTGTCGAACTCTTGGGGACCTTGTTGTAGTTTAACTGATAGTGTAAATTAACTGAGAATTCTAATTAGACTATTAAATAGAAACTTATCACTTTTTTAGAGAAATTATGGTTTAACACTTAACGTAAACAAAACAGTAAAAAGAACAATTAATCAAAACAGAATAATAGCGGTTATAAAACTCTTTTTGTTTTTAAGGAAGCACCCTGGGTTGTTCTGCTCACCTATTTCATCCAATTATATTACTATAAACTTCCACCACTTTAGCAATAAACTCAGGAATTTTAATTAGTTCATTGACCGGTCCTTGTACAATAAACCCTGATTAACTTAAATAACAAGCTGCAATTCTTGCCCAAGTTATTATAAATTAATCGCTTTATTAACAATTCCTGTTGGAGACAGATTAACCTATAGGCGAGACACGCTTCTAGTCGTTAATCCGTTTTACTTCTTTTGTCTAGAACCTTGTCTTTGCATCGCATTTTAACAAGAGAACTACAAATATCACTTTAATAATTGGCCTGAAGATTAAAGCGCATTAAGGACGAGAATCAAAATATTGCTTAAACAGATTATAGTAGAAAGTCTACGTAACACGATTTTATAAAATAGGTTTGCTTCCCAACCCGGGAGGCTAAGGTTATTACTCACACATAATTATAAAAACAAACACCGTAAGTACGATAGACATTAAAACAGAGTAGAGTTAATGGAGAGGAAGAACTCTCTGCACTCGCACGGGTTTATTTGGTGATGGGAAACGATGGAAATGAAGTGGCGATGTGGATGTATGGAGGAAAATGGAATTTACGTGGAGGAAGTGTGATTTGGAGGTGAACGTGAGTGATTCGGAGAGTTGAGTTGTGGTGTACCAGCGTGCGTTTTTCTGATAAAGTAGCAGTGGGTTTATATAGAAGAAAGGAGGAGGAAGAAGACAGCACTGGAACACGCGTGAGGAAGTTAAGGAATGCGTCGGCGCTGATATTGCTGATGGGGTAGATAGATATGTTTGCAGGCGCCAAAGAAAAATGGGGAAGACGGTCGGCGCGTCAATTTTCTGAATCTGGATTGCATTAACACGCGTCCTTGTTTCTTGTCCGGCCATTTATCCACGGACAACATGGCTTTTATTTTCTATCCGGCCTTTTTTACACGGACATTTCTTTCTTGTCCGGCCTAATTTCCACGGACATACTTCTGTCCTTGCTTATTTCCCCGGACATGTAATGTATGTCCTTGTTTCTGTCCTACCTTTTTTCCACGGACAGGCCTTAATTTTGACGCGTCCGAACCAATGTCCGGACCAGCCTGGTTCAGACGTTTCGATCTTATGCGGAGAAACTTCTCGTCACGCGTCCTTGTTTTGTGTCCTGCCTTATTTGGGCGGACATGCCACGGACGTCACTCTGGACGTGTCCGAACCAGTGTCCGGACCAGACTGGTTCGGACGAAAATTGGTTTGCTTCTAAAATATTCGTTTCAGCTCCGATTTAAAATCCGTTTGCGCCTACGTGTTCGTCTCTTCGTCTACTTTGCTCCTAGCTTGGTTTTCCTCATGTTTAACCAATAAATTTGTGAGATAACCAGTAAAACATAAACTAGAGGAAAACTAACCAAAGTGGAGAAATGAGCAAGAAAAGTGCTAATATAATATATGAAACACCCATAAAACATGCTCATTTCTACACTTATCACACCCCCACACTTATCTTTTGCTTGTCCTCAAGCAAATCTTTTTGACATAATGTTTAAACAAGTTAAACAGACAATAATCAAGTAAGGAGAGCAGAAGAGGTAATTGCCAATCTTTTCAGATTTTAAAAGGGTACTAATAACATTAAATTTCTTAAATATATTTCTCCGTTTCTGAGAATAACCCTGAAGTCCTACAAAAGAAAGAGAAGCAGTACCATGTGAATTCTGCTTTTAACCCTGAGCCAATCCACCATTTTCTTTCACATTTCCTTGTACGACAAGGGGCATGAAGTAAAATCTTATTCCATTATACCTTTCAATGCCACATACTCATGATCCATAATGAAGAAGTTTTTACCATTTTGGTGCAGAATGCAAAGATACTTCAATTTTGAAGTTCATTTTTCTTTTACCTCAGACTTTTCTCTCCACCTTTGTAGCGGTTTTGGGTCTACTATCCCAGATACCGAGTACCTTAGGTAGCCGGGTGATGAAGCACCCCTAAGAACTTAATAACCGAGTGGACGAGGCCTGTTTAGGATCAGAATATGCCTGTCTGGATCAAAGGAGTATCTTGCCTTGTTCTTTTTTCCACCGTTTCATTCCAATTCAAATCCAGGCTCAAAGTTAAAACAAAATTCAAATGATAATTTCCTCAGAACTTTTTAGCATTGTGTAAGGATCAGAGTGATACAAACAGTTAATTTTTTTTGTGTGTGTACCCTTTAAACCTGATAATACCGGCATTACTCCCTCTATGGCTCCTTCTTTGATTATTAATCACTTAACAAATTTAAACACAGTGTCGAAAAAGAGAAAAACTTAAGAGCAAGCTTTTGATTATTATCTCTCCCCCACACTTGAACCAAAGCAATGCCCTCATTGCATAGAAAGAATTAAAATAACAGGGCATGCAAACTACCTGGGTAATGATCACAAAGCAAAAGGAATATGAAATATTGAAAATTTAAAGAGCAAGGTATAGATAGTGTACTCCCCAGAGTTTTGCAGTGTATGTAAAGTAGCTCCCCCACACTTGAGTTCAGCTGTAGGAATGTGCAAGATGTTCCTGTAATGAATATTCTAAACAACCAGAAGAACTCAAATTAATTCTCCTTGTCCTCTCTCCTCTCTTCTTCTTTTTTTTATTTCACTATATTTTTTTATCATAAAATAAGATACAAAATATAAGCACAATATAGAATAAAAAGATAGATAGTAGGGTGCCTCCTACCAAGCTGCCCATCTTTATGGTCTTTGGCTAGACCATACCTGAGTGATTTAAGGTGTGACTGGTTCTTTGAAAAGAAGCGTAGAAGCCTCTTCGTTGTCTAACGTGGTTCCTAGAAATAATTTGATTCGAGCTCCATTTACTTTAAACGATCCTCCTTTCTTATTGTCCAATTCCACAGCTCCATAAGGAGAGGTAGATATTATTTTAAATGGTCCAGACCAGAAGGATTTTAACTTACCTGGGAAGAACTTAAGTCTGGAATTATAAAGAAGGACCTGATCTCCCGCTTTGAATTCTCGTTTGGCAATCATCTTATCGTGCCAACGCTTGGTCTTCTCTTTATAAATCACCGCATTCTCATATGAGTCGTTCCTAAGTTCTTCTAGCTCAGTCAATTGGAACTTCCTTTTTTCACCGGCTTGTTGTAGATCAAAGTTCAACACCTTCAGAGCCCAATAAGATTTATGCTCTAATTCCACAGGCAAATGGCATGCCTTCCCAAAAACTAGTTTGTAGGGGGATACACCAATAGGTGTTTTGAAGGCAGTGCGGTATGCCCAGAGTGCATCATCCAATTTAAGGGACCAATCTTTTCGAGAAGCGCTCACCGTCTTCTGCAGAATCCATTTCAGTTCTCTATTTGTTATCTCCACCTGACCATTTGTTTGAGGATGGTATGGTAGAGCCACCTTATGTCGGACTCCATATTTCTTCAGGAGAGCATCAAACTGGCGATTGCAGAAGTGAGATCCACCATCGCTGATTATTGCTCTAGGAACACCGAATCGAGTGAAAATGTTTTTCTTTATGAACTTCATCACAACTTTACCATCGTTAGTAGAGCAAGCAAGGGCTTCAGCCCATTTAGAGCAATAATCAACTGCTACTAAGATGTATAAATTTCCAAAGGAATTTGGGAATGGTCCCATAAAATCAATCCCCCAAACATCAAATAATTCAACTTCTAGCATATTGTTTAAGGGTAGTTCATTACGGCGAGAAATGTTACCTTGCCGTTGACACCGATCACAAGTAGACACAAAAGCATGACAGTCTTTGTGAAGGGTGTTCCAATAGAAACCGGATTCAAGTACCTTAACAGCTGTACGGGTAGCACCGTGATGTCCGCCGGTTTCTCTAGAATGGCAATGGAGAAGGATATTTCGGATTTCCGTCTGTGGGACACATCTCCTTATAATTCCATCTGCACAGATTTTGAAGAGAAATGGATCATCCCATAAATAATGTTTGACAATTGAAAAGAACCTTTTTCGCTGCTGATATGTCATATCAGCTGGGATGATCTTCCTAGCTAGATAGTTAGCAATATCGGCAAACCAAGGGCCTCCAGCCGTTTGGATTACGAATACTGCCTTTCTTATCTCTTATCTCTATGTCGAATTCTTGCAAGAGAAGTATCCATCTTATCAACCTGGGTTTTGCATCTGCTTTGGAAAATAAATACTTGAGGGCAGAATGATCAGTATGAATGATAACCTTACTACCCAATAAGTATGGACGGAACTTATCTAAAGCAAAGACGACTGCCAGCAATTCTTTTTCCGTGGTGGCGTAATTTTTCTGAGCGTCGTTTAAAGTACGACTAGCATAATAAATGACTCTCAGAACTTTATCCAATTTTTGGCACAAAACAGCACCCACCGCATAATCGCTAGCATCACACATGATTTCAAAAGGTTGGGACCAGTCGGGTGATACAACGATAGGAGCATAAACAAGTTTTTCTTTTAACAAATTAAAAGCTGCTAAACATTCATCAGAAAATTGAAATTTAGCATCTTTTGTCAGTAAAGTACAGAGAGGTTTAGAGATCTTGGAAAAGTTTTTAATGAATCTTCTATAGAAACCAGCATGCCCAAGAAAACTTCGGATACAACTGACAGTAGTAGGAGGTGGGAGTTTTTCTATTACCTCAATTTTAGCGCGATCCACCTCAATACCTTTTGAAGACACGTTATGTCCTAGCACAATCCCTTCTCGAACCATGAAGTGACATTTCTCCCAGTTCAGGACTATATTTGTGTCTTCACACCTGGCCAAAATAAGATCGAGATTCTCCAGGCAAGTGTCAAATGTTGAACCAAAGACAGAGAAGTCATCCATAAAGACCTCTATGCATTTTTCAATGTAGTCAGAAAAAATAGCCATCATACACCGTTGAAAAGTAGCTGGGGCATTACATAATCCGAATGACATTCTTTTATAAGCATATGTCCCATAAGGACAGGTAAAAGTGGTTTTATCCTGATCTTCTGGAGCAATTGGGATCTGGAAGTATCCTGAATAGCCATCTAGAAAACAATAGTAATCCTGACCTGCTAACCTTTCCAGCATTTGGTCAATAAAGGGCAGGGGAAAATGATCCTTACGTGTGGCAGTATTCAATTTCCTGTAGTCAATACAAACTCTCCAACCAGTAGTAGTGCGTTGAGGAATCAACTCACCTTTTTCATTAGGAACGACAGTTATTCCTCCCTTTTTTTGTACCACCTGTACTGGGCTCACCCACTTGCTATCCGAAATGGGATAAATAATTCCAGCATCAAGTAGTTTTATTACCTCATTTTTGACCACCTCTTTTAGAACGGGGTTGAGACGCCTCTGTGGTTGTGCCAATGCCCTGAAATCATCTTCCATATAAATTCGATGAGAGCATAAATATGGGCTTATTCCTTTGATATCTGCTACTGACCAACCGATAGCGGTCGTATGATTGCGTAACACCTCTAAAAGTTGCTTCTCCTGCACATCTGTCAATTTAGATGATATAATAACTGGTAAATCAGATGACTCTTTTAGAAAAGCGTATTTTAAATGAGAGGAAAGAGGTTTCATTTCTACTGTAGGTGCTTTCTCAATGGAAGGTTTTGGTCTGTCTGCATTTCTTTCTACTGGCTCGAATTTTTGTTGGTAGGTACGGAAATATGGTTGTCTCCTGTTCAACTCTTCAGCCATGAGAACAATATCAGGATTTTCATCATCAGTTTCACAAGATGCCATGAGACATCTTTCCAAAATCGTTTCTTCATCTTTGCTGAGGAACGTCTCCTGTACTAAAGAGTCAACAGTATCTATGGAAAAACAGATTTGTGTATCAGAAGGACGCTTCATGTTCCGGGTCATGTCAAAAACTACATGTTATAAGAGTCTAAAATGATTTTTCCTCCTTCAACGTCAATTAAAGTTCGGGCAGTTCTCATAAAAGGTCTACCTAGAATTGGTGGAACATCTTTATTTCCTCAAGTCATAACAAATGAAATCAGCAGGGAAAATAATTTGCCAACAGAAAAACCACTAAATCTTCACTTTTCCTTTAGGGTAGATTATGGAACGATCAGCTAGTTGTAGCTGCACAGGAGTAGGAGAGCATTGACCTATACCTAATTTCTTAAAGATAGATAAAGGCATTAAGTTAATACTGGCTCCTAAATCGCATAATCCGTTACCACAATTTATGTCTTCTATCGCGCAAGGAATGATGGGGAGACCTGGATCTCCCAACTTCGGTGGTAGCTTTTTCAAGAGTACTGTAGAGACTCTTTCGGTTAATTTCACTGTGTCATTTTCCTGTAAAGATCGCCTATTAGACAAAATATCTTTCATAAATTTTGCATAAATAGGCATTTGTGTTAAGGCATCAGAAAAAGGAATATTAATAGTTAATTTCTTAAAAATGTTAAGAAATTTTCCAAATTGGTCATCCAAATTCTTTTTCTTTAATCTATCAGGAAATGGAATTGGAATATCATATGAAACTTGTGATGGTTTAATAGTAAGGGATGCAGGAGACTCCTTCTCCTAATTGTTATTCTTTGTCAGATTGAGGATTTCTTTGTTCATCAGATTTCTTCTCAGCTTCAGGGACATCGGATACCAGCTCTTTTCCGCTTCTCAGGGTTATTGATTTTGCATGCTCCCTTGGATTTGGATCAGTCTGGCTCGGGAGTGACCCTGTTGGTCTTTGAGCCAGTTGTTGGGAAATCTGACCTATCTCTCTCTCTAAATTTGTGGTTATAGTAGCCTGATCAGCAACTTTAGCTTCTATCTCAGCAAATTTTGAATTTGTTGCCTGACCTTGTTTTAGAAGCTGGTTCATCATGCTTTTCAGTTCGCCCATATCTCCTTGTGAGTTGGTTGGCTGCTCCTGTTGTCGGTTGTATTGAGGTTGTCGGTTTTGGTTGAATCCTTGGTTGCTCGCCTGTGGCTCATAATTCCTCCATGGTTGTTGATTGCTTCTCCAATTGTTTTGGTTGTATGAGTTCGGATAAGGATTCTCTGGTCTGTTGTTAATCAAACTTACCTCCTCAAGGGTCCTGTTAAATCCTGAACCATCGCAGTCTGGGGTTTCATGAGCTCCTCCACAGTTTTCGCAACAGGGAGTCAGATATGGGGAAGTGGCCACCGCCTTCACAACTTTTTGTTGTGGTTGACTCAGCGTTAGTTTCTCCACAACTTTTGTGAGTGCAGCTAGTTGAGCAGATACATGATCTTGCGGGGGAATACTGTACATTCCTGTTTCTTTCTTTACTTTACCTCTTCCCTTGTTTTTACACCACTGTCTGGTGCTGGCAGTCATGGTATCCAGTAGTTCAACTGCTTCTTCTCCGGTTAATTTCATAAAATTTCCTCCAGACGAGGAACTTAGCAACAGTTTGTTAGAATCATTTAAACCTCTAAATAATGATAACACAAGTTCCTGGCTACTCATACCGTGATGTGGGCATAATATTTGTAATTCTTTGAATCTATCCCACGAATCATAAAGAGACTCACCTGGTTCTTGATAGAAGTTGGTGATCTCAGCAATTTTTTCTCTAGTCTTGGACGGGGGATAGTACTTTGCCAGAAATTTGTTTGCTAATTTGGCCCAGCTGTGGATACTGTTGGGTTATAAACTTCTCAGCCACCTGGAGGCGCCATCTTTTAAGGAATAGGGGAACAATTGCAGACGGATGCGCTCGTTTAGATTTCCTGTTTTATTAAAAGTGTTACAGAAATCAAGAAATGCAGATATATGGTGTGGAGCATCATCTGAATCCAGCCCGCTGTATTGTCCCTGATGGTAGAGTGTGGTGATGAAACTCGTTTTGAATTGCCAGGCATCCAGTTCAGCCTGTGTAACTTGAGGTAGGACAATAGCGGAGGGCCTCCCTTCAACTGACGGTTGCTGGTACTTGCAGAGAGTTTGTCGAGTTGTCATCTCTATTCTTTGTTGTCGTCTTTCTCTGTGGAGAAATCTTTCGATCTCAGGTTCAAGATTATTTTGAGGACTACCTGCAGATCGAGTTCGACGCATATATAGAAATAAAATGTAGTTTGAAAAATGGAAAATAACTAAAGAAAACAGAAGCAATAGTTGAAAAGTAAAGATAAACTAAAGAAAATTAAATAACAAAATTAGAAAAAAAAATGGAGTTTAAGTGAATACTAAAATAAAATAAAATAAAGAAAAAGGACAGAATTAAATTGCAGGAATTTAAATGACAGTAATTTAAAGAACTGAATTTAAATGACAGTAAAATAAAGAACAGAAATTTAAATGACAGAGAATTTAAATGACAAAATTAAATGACAGAAAATTAAATGACAGAATTTAAATGACAGAAAATTAAATGTCAGAAATTAGTTTACTGGAAATTTAAATGTTAGAAGTTAGATTGCTGAAATTTAAATATTAGAAGTTAGATTGCTGAAATTTAAATGTTAGAAGTTAGATTGCTGAAATTTAAATGACAGGAATTTTAAATGACTGGAAAAATAAATGAATGTAATTAATACGATATTTAAATTGCTAGAAAGATTAAATAACAAAAATAGAAACAAAAATTAAAGAGTAGCAAAAGCTAAACAGAAAACTCAATAAAATTAAAAACTCTCAATTAACCGTGCTGGAGGTCCCCGGCAACGGCGCCAAAAACTTGTTGGAGAAATATGTGACTACTTCTACCACTTAGGCAGTGTACCTATCGTTTTGCGGGATAGTGGAATTGTGGGGTTGTCGAACTCTTGAGGACCTTGCTGTAGTTTAACTGATAGTGTAAATTAACTGAGAATTCTAATTAGACTATTGAATAGAAACTTATCACTTTTTTAGGGAAATTGTGGTTTAACACTTAACGTAAACAAAACAGTAAAAAGAACAATTAATCAAAACAGAATAACAGCGGTTATAAAACTCTTTTTGTTTTTAAGGAAGCACCCTGGCTTGTTCTGCTCACCTATTTCATCCAATTATATTACTATAAACTTCCACCACTTTAGCAATAAACTCAGGAATTTTAATTAGTTCATTGATCGGTCCTTGTACAATAAACCCTGATTAACTTAAATAACAAGCTGCAATTCTTACCCAAGTTATTATAAATTAATCGCTTTATTAACAATTCCTGTTGGAGACAGATTAACCTATAGGCGAGACACGCTTCTAGTCGTTAATCCGTTTTGACTTCTTTTGTCTAGAACCTTGTCTTAGCATCGCATTTTAAGTTTTTAACAAGAGAACTACAAATATCACTTTAATAATTGGCCTGCAGATTAAAGCGCATTAAGGACGAGAATCAAAATATTGCTTAAACAGATTATAGTAGAAAGTCTACGTAACACGATTTTATAAAATAGGCTTGCTTCCCAACCCGGGAGGCTAAGGTTATTACTCACACATAATTATAAAAACAAACATCGTAAGTATGATAGACATTAAAACAGAGTAGAGTTAATGGAGAGGAAGAACTCTCTGCACTCGCACGGGTTTATTTGGTGATGGGAAATGATGGAAATGAAGTGGCGATGTGGATGTATGGAGGAAAATGGAATTTACGTGGAGGAAGTGTGATTTGGAGGTGAACATGAGTGATTCGGAGAGTTGAGTTGTGGTGTACCAGCGTGCGTTTTTCTGATGAAGTAGCAGTGTGTTTATATAGAAGAAAGGAGGAGGAAGAAGACAGCACTGGAACACGCGTGAGGAATTTAAGGAATGTGCCGGCGCCTGATATTGCTGATGGGGTAGATAGATATGTTTGCAGGCGCCAAAGAAAAATGGGGAAGACGGTCGGCGCGTCAATTTTCTGGATCTGGGTTGCATTAACACGCGTCCTTGTTTCTTGTCCGGCCATTTATCCACGGACAGCATGGCTTTTATTTTATGTCCGGCCTTTTTTACACGGACAGGCCACGGACATTTCTTTCTTGTCCGGCCTAATTTCCACGGACATACTTATGTCCTTGTTTCTGTCCTTGCTTATTTCCCCGGACATGTAATGTATGTCCTTGTTTCTGTCCTGCCTTTTTTCCACGGACAGGCCTCAATTTTGACGTGTCCGAACTAGTGTCCGGACTAGCCTGGTTCGGACGTTTCGATCTTATGCGGAGAAACTTCTCGTCACGCGTCCTTGTTTTGTTTCCTGCCTTATTTGGGCGGACATGCCACGGACGTCACTCTGGACGTGTCCGAACCAGTGTCCGGACGAAAATTGGTTTGCTTCTAAAATATTCGTTTCAGCTCCGATTTAAGATCCGTTTGCGCCTACGCGTTCGTCTCTTCGTCTACTTTGCTCCTAGCTTGGTTTTCCTCATGTTTAAGCAATAAATTTGTGAGATAACCAATAATATAAACTAGAGGAAAACTAACCAAAGTGGAGAAATGAGCAAGAAAAGTGCTAATATAATATATGAAATACACCCATAAAACATGCTCATTTCTACACTTATCAAAAGGCGCAGCTTGTATGTTTCTTGTTTGCCTGTCAAGGTTACCAAAATTGCTCATTTACAATTGCAATAGATATAACTATTCACCAATTCATACCAAATGAGAATGAAGAGTGGCACAGAGCATTCATATTGATTGGCACTGTTGAAAAGCTTAGAGTATATTATCATTCTAGAATGTACTATTTTAACCCGCTTTCAATCTGGTGTGCCAGCTGTTGTGTTCCAGTCATTTATCTTAGCAGGCACAAGAAGAAAATGAACAGAGGCACATATCAGAAATCAAAATTCTCTAATATTGTAATCACCAAAGAGAATAAGATGATTTGAATATAAACCTTGGTATCAAATGAACTAATCTGAGCAAGAATTTCAATGACAGGAGTTACTTTGGTGTTTCAGCAGAGGCACATGCACAAGAACAAAATGAACAGAAGCATAGAAATTAACCCAAATCATTGGTTTCATATGGTGCGACAAAAGAAATCAAAATTCACTATTGTTGTTATCGCCAAATATAAGAGTATGACTCGATTTCATACCTTGGTATCAAATAAATTGGTTTCAGCAACGTAATCAAACACATCAGTTGTTGCGGTGTATTTCTACATGCACATAGACAATAAGTGAATTCATAAAGAAGAATGAACAGAAGCGCAAACGTTTACCCAACATAGAGTAGAAGAGGAGTACAATATTTTAAGAGAAGATACCAAACAAAAGTGCAGCAAACTCTATTCATTGTTCGTCTCGGCAACAATCGATGGCTTCAGAAGTTGTGATAAAATATACCAAACAGACGCGCAGCAACCTCTGTTCTTTGTTCGTTTCGGCAGCGATCGATGACTTCAAAAGCTGCGATAGAAGATACAAAACAGAAGCACATCAAACTCTGTTATTTGAACCCTACTAAGGTGCAAACACAACACGAGCATCAATAGAGACCAATTGAATCTATGGTGGATGTATGACATAAAATTTAGGGTACCATTTTAATCAACGAATAGATGATGAACTGTTTCCAACACCATATTGAATTTTTAAACTTAGGGTATAAGTTTGTACTTTGATTATTCATGCAGAAGCGTTGACACTAGGACTAAATTGATAGAGGCACAAACACAAGCAGAACTGAAACATTTATTACAGAAAAGTTATGTTCCTTATTCATCTCAGTACCGAATATGTGTACCAGCCTCGTCGATTAGGGTTTCAAATGAGAACTTAAAAAAATACAAAGGTCCATGGTGAGAAATCCACACCAACACGTTAACAATTCCGTGAATAACTGTAATTTCACCAACTTTTATTTAAACAACAAAATCCGTGACAAACAGCATCATACTATTGCACTCGAAAAAAATTAGAAGAGGAAAAAAAATAAAGAAAAGTAAAAGGTTTATGACAGAAAAACTCTTTTTCATATAGCTACAAAAGAAGGCTTATGATACTCAACAAGCGAGGACGCTTTAGGAGAAATAAAATTAAACAAACAAATAAAGATAAAAGAGAAGAAAAAAAGTAGTACTAGGCTTCAATTCTTGACGTGAAATTGTAAAGGACGTCAAAATCAATGGTAAAGCGAAGAGACGAGGAAATCTTCTTCCCAGATATCAGTGGGACCATATTGCGGGAGTAGATCCTTCAATTTGGCATTTTCAAGATATTTTATTCTCCTCAATCTTTTTCTTTCTTTATTTGTCTTTTTGCTTTTACTTTCCATTACCGAGTTAGCGGAGAAAATGTTGCTTTTTTTATTTAGAGTCAACTGTTTGTTGTTTTTTAAGGTCAGTAGTCAACCATTTGTTTATAACCTCTAGAAACAAAGGGTTTCTTAAAACAGCCTCTAGAAACAAACCAAAAACGCGACACTACCGTCCCGTCGAATGAGGAGAAACTTTAATTTTTTCAATGAAAGTGTTTTAGGTTGATCATTATATTTATGTTACTGGTTCTGACTAGTAGAAACCATGAATATTGTAACCACTCAATTAACAAATATAACGACAAATAAGTTCAAGGTGTGATGACCTATGTGCCCGTTCTCGTAAACCCACGACTAGGTCCGATAAAAAAGTAACGAAAATGAATATACGACTTGAAACACGACATGATATTAGTATATATAGGTATTTAATTTTATACATGAAACTAATTTTGTGTCATGTATCGTATATACATGATTTATTAACGTGTCGTGTAACGTATCTAATTATATATATATATCGTGTATACACGAAATGCTTGTAAATAATTCATGTAGACTTATAATTCGTGTACATATTTAATTCGTGTATAGGCGAATAAATTTCGTGTCACTTATTTATTTCATCAATTCATGTAAAGGTTGGGAAAAACTAATACGGTGCAAAACGGAGACAAGAAAGATAAACAAAATAGGCCCGAAAATTTTACGAAGATGAAACACTATTGTAGGATCTTACAACGGTTGTTCTTAGTGAGGTTGTTACCCACGAGGAACTAGGTGCTGAGTAACAGTCTGACGACGAACTCAATATTCAGAGAACATCAACAGAGGGAAGAATATTAGATACACGTGAATCCTCACTATATTAGCTCGTATCAAAACAGGATACACCCTCACGTACTAGGAGAACAGACTCTCCAAGCACAAACACGTAAAACACTAGATCTCTCTAGGTCTCTAGTGATTCTACCAACGTATTATTAAAAACACCTCCTTTCCAGATTTTCTCTCAACAACAACGTCCTTCACCCTTCTCTTAATGTCTCCTATATATAGTTATCGATTTACATAAAACAATATCTTTAAAGATATAATTTCTTTAAAGATAAAATCCTAGTAACCGACTTAGATATTAAACAGAAAAGATATTCTCTAGATTATCTACTAAAGATAAAATCTGTGCAGAATATATTTAGGGACGGTTAGACACTGCGAGATCTTCTCTTGACGGCACCTCCCTTGGTCAGGTCAAGACTCAGATCTCTGTGTCTGTTACTGAGTTTGGTCAATCAAAACTTTTGCATTAACAATTTCCCCCTTTTGATTGGGCAAACTCTGAGTCTTGAACTGATGCATGTTCCCCCTTATTCGCTGCTTCACTGCTTTCTGTATTCACCCATTGTCATCACTCAAAAACTTGTGTCTGGAACTGAGAACGTTCCCCCTGAATTATTGCATCTTTTTGTTCATCGCCAGATAGATTTAGACACACACACAATGTATTCAAGACATCTTTCCCCCTTTTGCCGAATCAAAAAGAAACTAAGGGATGAACCTCATAAGTAGGGGGTAATGGTGTGTCACAGACTGATCACTGAGAACAAGAAAGAATCTGAAGGAGATAGAATGCCTTCTTGACGAAACTGATAGGACTGAGTAGACTTTGGTACCCAAATTTGTTTAGGCTCAACTGTAGGCACACACTTAGACTGAATTATAGGAACCCATCTTTTAGTGTGGAATCTGTTGGTTCTATATAAGCTTTGTCTTGATGATTCTTCACGCAATTGTTTTCTCAACAGTTTGGGACACCATCTTATCTTGTGTCCTAGTTGATGACAATACCAGCACGAGTTCAGTCTAGACTTAGAATGACCAGGTTGAGTCTTCAACTCTCTCGTCTTAGATTGAGTGGGTTTCTCTAGTTCAAATCCCAAACCGCACTTACTGGAGTTTTTATTGAACAACATCTGATTCAGATTTGCCTTTCCAGTATACCAAGTGGGATTAGTCTGTGTCTGAAGCTCTAACTTCCGATTTGCATCAGCTAACATGCCCGAGAGAGTTTCACATTCCCTTTTTAGTGATTTGGTACGATCTAAAAGGGAATTCACTTCTTCTTGTGCCCAACATGGAAGAGTGAGAACTCTAGTCTCCAAAGGACTAACAAAGTTGATCCTTGGCTTATCCAGACTCTCTTTGACACAGTTTTTGTTTTCAGTCGAAGACTTACTCAAATCTTCCACTTTAGCTTTGAGTTCTTTGATCTCAGTAACATACTCATCTACGTCAAAATCCTCATCTGAGCTAGTAGGACTTTCAAGACTCTTTATCTTGTCTTCCATCCTAACTATCTTATCCTCATACTCAAGTTTTTGCGATTTCAGTTTCATCAATGCTTCAGACAAAAGATCAAATAACTGTGTCTTTGACATAGAATCAAAAGACTCTTTCACATGAGTTAAACATACCTCATCTTCTGGGAGAGTCTTGTTTAACTTTTCTTCCGCCATAAAACAGAATTCCGTGTCCAAACTCATCTCATCTTCTTGGACAATTGCTGTCATACACACTTGATCTTCATTCTCAGGTTCTGAGTCTGTACCTGAACCATCTCCTCCCCAAGCCGCAGCAGCTGTTGTTGAAAATTTCTTGACCTTCTCCTGAAAATTATCCCTTTGGGGCAAAGGACAATTTTTGACCTCATGTCCAGGTTTGTTGCACCTGAAACAGATTATTGGACCCTTCTTTGATTTGTTACGATTAACTTAGAATTCTGACTTCGCCGTCCTCCAAAAATCTGCGAATACCATCAGCTATCTGATAATTTCTTCCTCTTCACTCAAATCCTCTTCATCCGTACCAGCATTACTCTTCCAAGCTTTCAAGGCCAGATCTTTGCATGTTGTTGGCGAAGAGATTGCTCCCTTCATCTTACCTTCATAGACCATCAGCTCAGAGCCTAACTCTCCTCGAGGGACATTTTGACAAATCTTGTGTAGTTTCGAGCAGGGTGGTATAACTTAGCCACGCTTTTTCTAGACTGTCAAGGCATCTCTCGTTAATAACCTCGTTTGAGAGTGTTACCCCAACAGCTTTAAGATCTCCCAGAATTTTCTCAAACCTTACCAAGGTTTGAGTTATAGACTCACCCTCTTGCATTCTGAAATTGTCAAATTGCTTTCTAAATTGTTTACCTTTAGCCTTTCTGATGGAATCAGTTCCTTCATAAGCTGTTTTGAGGAAGCTCCAGACTTCTTTAGCGGTGCGAATTCCAAGTACCTTTTGTTGATCACCCTCGGGCAAAGATGAGACAATTACTCGCAAAGCTTGCTTATTTTTGCTCAGTAATTTCTTATCAGTGTCATTCCAATCCTTTTTAGGTTTTGATTTCGAAACACCCGCTTCAATCACCTGTGGAACCAAGTCTCCTTCAGTAACAATTGTCCACAAATCATAGTCGATTGACATGAGCTGATCACCCATCTGTTCACTCCAGCAAGCGTAGTTGAATTTTGTGAGATTTGGCGCTTTGACATTGTAGAAATTCATCTTCGATCACCCCTGAAGATTTCTCTTCGATTGCTGAAAGGGAACCCGCTCTGATACCAATTGTAGGATCTTACAACGGTTGTTCTTAGTGAGGTTGTTACCCACGAGGAACTAGGTGCTGAGTAACAGTCTGACGACGAACTCAATATTCAGAGAACATCAACAGAGGGAAGAATATTAGATACACGTGAATCCTCACTATATTAGCTCGTATCAAAACAGGATACACTCTCACGTACTAGGAGAACAGACTCTCCAAGCACAAACACGTAAAACACTAGATCTCTAGGTCTCTAGTGATTCTACCAACGTATTATTAAAACACCTCCTTCCAGATTTTCTCTCAACAACAACGTCCATCACCCTTCTCTTAACGTCTCCTATATAGTTATCGATTTACATAAAACAATATCTTTAAAGATATAATTTCTTTAAAGATAAAATCCTAGTAACCGACTTAGATATTAAACAGAAAAGATATTCTCTAGATTATCTACTAAAGATAAAATCTGTGCAGAATATATTTAGGGACGGTTAGACACTGCGAGATCTTCTCTTGACGGCACCTCCCTTGGTCAGGTCAAGACTCAGATCTCTGTGTCTGTTACTGAGTTTGGTCAATCAAAACTTTTGCATTAACAACTATATTTTACGAGGAAAACCCTTTAATGTAGAGGGTAAAAAACCTTGGGATCGAAAGCACCGATCCCAACCTTCCACTATAATAATAATGAGATTCCAATGATGATCTTCTTCGAATAAATATTGAAGGCTCTGGCTCTCAAATTTTATAGAAATAACAAAAAAGGAACAAACAAGAATTAGAAAAAGAAGCTATAAACTCTTTATTTTTCCTCTTTGTTTTTCCTCTCTGTTTACTCTCTTGTGTAGCTTGTTTGATCCTTCCCTCAAGTTCTGAATGCTTGAACTTGAATGATGAAAAACAACTCAAGTTATGTGGGTATTTATAGGAAATGAAGTGTGGTAGTGAAGCATGAATTTCAATGTGAAATGAACTTACCAAAGTCATAATAAGTGTGCCACATATCTTTAACTATTTACCTTCCTTGATTTACATGTGGTTGATTAAATTTTCAACCTTAGTAGTCTACCAACTAAGAGGAAATTTCCAACAGTAAATATAATGTTTTGGGATTTCTTTTTATACGCGTCAATTATTTTTTTCATTAATTACATGTGATTCATATACACATGTAATTCGTGTATACACGAATAAATTTCGTATATTTCATTTTGTTTACATGTATTTTGAATTTCATATTCGTATATAAAATTCCATACACGAAAATATTTTCGTGTCGTGTATCGTGTATCTTCATGTAAATTTCGTGTCGTGTATCGTTTCTTTCATTTACACGATACGAAAATACGATTTGACAGGCCTAACCACGACTTGATCAATAAGGCTCCTTTCTCACTTTCTAACTGACCTTAGAATCTGGGTTGAGAATGAGGCCTAAATGTTACTCCCTCCGTCTTGAATTGACCGACATGTTTATTATTTGGACATGTTGTTTGACTTCAATATTTAACATATAAGATAAAATAATTTTAAAATTTTAAGTTTTGTATATAATTTCTTACATGATAAACTATATATTACAAAATTTAGTTTTCTAAAATTATTTTATCTTATATACTTAATATTGAAGTGGAAAAACGTGTCATAAAACAAACAGAACTATCAATTGAGGAGGGAAGGAGTATATTGTTTGGAACTGCATATATTTGGAGTACACAATAGAAGTAATAAACACATTCCAATGTGTCAATTAATAACTCGTAGTGGAAGTGATCAGTGTTAAATAAATATATAATCATAACTTTTCACCGAAAGAGTTTGCGATAAAATTAATAGCGCACATGTAATTAAAAAACTCATGAAATTAAACTTGTTTAAAACAACAAATTGTGGGGAAACGACTAATGAGCCAAATTCAATTCCACCTCATCCCTAAAGTCTTACATTTCTCATAGCTTGAACTAGTAACACGGTGCTCTTAGCAGGAACTACCAACATTTGTTGTTTATATGGTATTGGGGAGTGAGGCATGCATGCATATATAATTCTGATCAATTACCTTTTGTAGTACAGTTTTGAAATTATAACTAACATACTTACACTTCTGTAAAAAAAGAAAAGAAAAAAGAACTATGTTAGTAGACGTAGGATTAATGAATTGATTCTATAGACAAAGTAAATAGATGAAGATCAGGATCGATCGTACTAGGATTCAATTCATACATACTGAGATGGAGGCGATCCGATATAGACAAAATCTTTCGACTTAAATGCATGCAATGCAAAAATGGGCGACCACATCACCACAAAATAATTATTCACCCTATATCTAGTAGTACTGCTAAGTGTAAGTAGAGTAGTGGTTGCTTTGCTGCAAACCCACACACGCCACGCTATCTTCAATATTAGTACAATTAGTTACGTAAGAGCTCGCATTGTTTGTTCAAATCTATCCATCCATCATTCCTTCTTCAAGCTTCAATTGATCACCTAGAAGTAAATTAAAAGAACAGAAAAACTGTATGTATGTATACTCCCTATATAGCTAGGCAATTGCGGGAGAGAATTCAATATTAGGATCAAATCGGAGAAACTTGTTTTGAATCGTAAATAGATAAGTAGGAAGATACTCCCTCCGTTCAACAATATCTGTCATTCTAGAAATTATACACTTATTAAGGAAAGTGGAAAATTTTGGTTTTTTCCCATTTTTTACTTTTCCATCTAGATAATAATTACTTTGTGTTGAATAGTAGGGTTAAAAGTGGAAAAAGATGTACTCACATATACAATCAATCCGTGAATCGATAGCTATCATGCCCAATCTCGATTTGGAATATCATCGATCGTTATCATCTCCCCTTTATATATATATAGCGATCAAATCCCATCCTACATATCTTCATTTCTTGGCAGTATCTTCAATTTGTTGGCGTTAAACAAGAGAGGATTCGAAAGTGATTTAGCAGATCAAGTTTTGATCTGACCACTCGACATTCATCAATATGAACTGAAAGAGACGATAGCATAGGCTAGCATGGTCCATTATTTGGGAGGTTTTATTTATTTTCCTTAACAATGTTAAAGTGTTTTATTATTTCTAGTATTATAAGTACCGGGTGGGTTGGTAGACAAACCTTGTCAATTTTAGTGTCGTTTTCATAATTTTTTGCTATTCTCTCCGTTTAATGATATCCGTAGTTTTAAAGACTTGTACACTTATTAAGAAAAGTTAAAAAATGTGTATGTATCTCTACTTTTTACTTTTCTATCTAGATAATAATTACTTTTGTGTTGAATTGTAGGATCAAAAGTGGAAAAAATGGTGTCAAAAAACTAGAATACTTTATATTTTTAAACAAGATTCAAATACTAAAACGATAGATATGAATTAATGGAATGAGTATTTTATTTTACTTTATTATAACAACTGTATTTTGAAATAGACCCAAGTAAAACACATCATAGGATTTTGAAATATAAAATACTACTCCCTCCATTCTCAAATAACTAAACTCAAATTTTAAAAATTATTTTATTATATATATTATAATATTGAAATCAAATAATATATCAAAATGATGAATAAGAACGGTCAATTCAAGACTACATTTCGTAAAAGCATTCTGATAAGAGCATGTTTTGCCTACAACCAATTGTAGCCAGACATGACTACATCCAGCACCCTCGCGACTTGTTTTTTTTTTAACCTCACACCCTTTTGTTTTTTTTAAATTTTTTTTTTCAAAATCTTTAAATTATTGTAACTTTTAATATATAAGTCTAAAATGAAAAAAAATTATATCATTAATCTCTCAAATTCAAGCTCTTCAAAACAAGATCAGTTACGGATATATTTTGACAACTTAAAAAAATAAATTATTTTTACATGTATAGTGCACAGAACGTACAAGAAACTTGTACAGATGGTCATCAAACATGTACAAATGTTCACTAAAACATGTACATTCTCACGTAAAAACATGTACATCCTCGTATTAAAAACATATAGATAGTCATAAACCTGTACGAATAATTAATATGTTACATCCTTAAATTAAAACCTGTACATATAAGAAAGAACACTTATACAGACGGTCATACAAACATGTACAAATGTTAATTAAAACATTACATTCTCATAATTGAACATGTACATCTCACATTTGAACATGTAACGTCACATTAAAACTTGTACATTCTCACATTAAAATATGTACATTCCCACATTAAAGTATATAACGGTTTCCAAATAGATTACCTTAACCTCACACACCCTAAAACGTTGAAGGTATTTTTAGGGTTTGTAGTGGCAGACCCTAAACCCGTGACCACAAACCCTAAAAACCTGTCGAGTTAGTTGCTACAATGTAAAGTATATAACGGTTTCCATATAGATTACCCTACCCCCAAAACACCCCAAAACCACCCTAGGATAGCTAAAAACGTCGAAGGCATTTTTAGGGTTTGCAGTTGCGGGTTTAGGATCGTTAGACCCTAAACCCGCTACCACAAACCCTAAAAACCTGTCGAGTTAGTTGCTACAATATAAAGTACAAAACAAATTCCAAATAGATTACCCTACCCCCAAAACACCCCAAACCCACCCTAGGATAGCTAAAAAATGTCGAAGTTAGACCCTAAACCCGCCACTACAAACCCTAAAAACCTGTCGAGTTATTGCGATGATGTACACGTTTTTACGTGTGAATGTACATGTTTTGATGAACATTTGTACAGGTTTGTATGATCATATGTACAAATTTTTTTTACGTTTTGTGCATTATACATGTAAAAATAATTTTTTAAAAGTTGTCAAAACATATCCATGACTTATCTTGTTTTGAAGAGCTTGTATTTATATGAACATTGATATAATTTTTTTTCATTTTGGACCTATATATTAAAAGTTGCAATAATTTAAAGATTTTGAGATTAGAAAAAAAAAAAAAAAAAAACAAAAAACAACATGGTTCTAAAAAAAAAAAATGGAACGAAGCGGCTGTACATCCTAGAATTCGCGTTCTGATAATTATAGAATTTATGCGATAAGGAGAAATAGAATGAGAGTATGTAAATACGAGGATCCTGCCTACTGATCTGTTTTATTTTTTGTTTGCTAATCTTTATAGGTAGTGCTAGTTGGAATTAGAATAGGTGGTGGTGAATCTTTATGTCATCGAGTGTTGACAGTAATTATTGTAGATATTATTGGTATAATAGTCATAGTACTATTATTATTCTATAGTAGTTTTTCATAATGAACTTTGTGGGCATGGTTTTGCATGCCATAATATTTAAACAAAACTAGAGTCGGCAGGAAACTTGTTTTTATTTTACAAGAAACTCCGATGATTTACTAGTGGCGGAGTGTTTCAATACATTACATTCCTGTATATAAAAATTAATTTTTGATTTTGATCTCTTTATTGATATTTGCACAGTACATAGGGTGTCTGAAAACGGGGCGGTTATTTTGAATAATCGAAATAACTTTTTTTTTTTCGGATTTAATCATCGTATTTTTTAATCGTTTTATAAAAGTTTGGATATTTCAGTTAAAACGGTTATCTGTAATAAAGTACGGTTGGTTAACGAATATTGAAATCCAAATTTCGGTTATCCGTAATAACCGTACTTTTATAAAAAAATATTTTTATAATTTTATTTTCAAAACCCAATAATTTTATTATTCACATAATTAGGTTTATGTTTTTATTATTTCGGTTAATTAAAAAAGTTTGATTTTTTCAATTATTTTAGGGAAGTTCAGTTATTTCAGAAATTTCGGTTATCGGACGGTTAATGATTATTAGTGTAACATAAAAAACGGTTATCGGTTAAAACGTATATTAGTATTAAATTCAGTTATAACCGAAATAATCGAACACCGTACTTTATTTTAAACTTCCGTTAACGGATATTCGTTTTAACTGTTTGATGTGTACAGAAACAGAATAGAATGAAGAAGGGCAAAATCGAAAACACAAGAAAGTATAATTATGGTATTCATGTAGGCGGATAGGTGTGTGGGAATGAGTTGAAAATGGAAAAGGGAATTAAGGAGCCCCTCACCCCCACCAAAGATTTTCTACAAGTCCCATGAAATCGCTCCCCCTCGATCAAGGTAAACCCCACCCCAACCAAAAATACTACACACAATCTTATTTTTTAAATAAAAAAGGTTATTTAATTGACTAGTTTTTACTCTTTATATTAGTTACATTATCATATTAATTATTTTTTTCTCTATTTTTCTAATTTCAATTAATAACTGACATTATTTATATGTTTCAATTAACAAAAAATAAAACATGAAATACAATCTTCATCGTCCTTTCATTGTCTTATTTATTTTGTAATATATTTTTTCACTTTAATATTTAATATATAATATAAAATAATTTCATAAATTAAATTTTATAACATATTATAATTTATCATATTAGAAAATCATATAACATTTAAAAATTTTAAACTATTTTATCTTATAATTAAATAATATTAAAATCATGTATAAAAAATAAAATTGTATAAATTTGCTCTCATTACTAGTAGGCCATCTTATCTTGCCCACCCACATTATCACAAATGCAAATGAACAGTTCATTCTTAATTCACTACTGCTTTCCTGTCCGACCTTATCGAGTTGCATAATTTTTTGTTGTTGTTGGAGAAATCGAGTCACCATAAATAACTGTACTACTACTTCTCCCTCTGACTAATGTGATATTCAGAGCACTATTTGATCAGTGAGCAGAAGTAATCTGCACCGTTGGATCAATAGGGCCTAAGTTTACTCCCTGGTTTTCCGTCCATAATGTTGGTGGTTTTATTTTGAGACTATTAAAAATCTACACTAATCTTACCGTAAGATTTCCCCATCAAAGTGGTAAAACAGTAGTGGTATTTTCCCAAGTGAGGAAACAGTAACTGTTGAATTGAATGAACCAAACAGTAACCACACCCATCTTCCATCCTGTCCCTGTCCAGTCAATCCAGGGTCACTGACAACCCGAATCTACAACCACTGTGAATAAAATACTACTCTCTACCTGACTGACTCTGACCAATTCTGCGTAGTAGTGTTTGATCAGGTCACGTCCCCTCCACCACTCCCAATTGGCGGCGGCCCGTTTCATCCGTTTGACCATAGGTCAACTCCCAATTCTTACACGGTACACCACCATCATGTTTCTCTGTCTCTTAAACACACATCCCGTCATGCGATAAAACGCAACGTTTACTTATAACAGAAGGTGTGTGGTGGGGCCTGCCCTGTTGTGGTGACTTGATGATGGGAAAGGAAAATTTTGGGGGATTGCTATTGCTACATTTAATTGACTGTAAATAGTAGTAGTAGTATTTTTCTGTGGATTTTGGGATGGAGGTCTTACCAAAGTGGATTTCCCGAATCTTTTCGCTCTGTCCCTGTCTCCTATCCCTCTCTCTTTCTCACCCCCACACATTTCGCTTAATAAAGTGCTAAAGATTTTGCCATATATCCTCGACAGTGACTCCCCGCCGAGAGAACAAATAAATTAAAAATCGGGGAACTGATTTCTTTCTTTCTTTTATCTTTTTGAGGTTGCTGCTCTTAAGACTTAAGGCAGACTGACTATAAAGACTACAGACGACACCACAATGTAGAGTCTCTCTCTTTCCCACTTTTTCTTCATCTCTATCTCTCTGTTGTTGCTGCTGCCTCTTGCTTGTTGTTTCACTGAACATCTCTATTTTGTGTGTTCTGATGGTGTAGCTCCCTCCCTCCTAGTAATCTCGATCGCCTTCTCTTTTCCACGCGAAAAATCCTCAGGAATTAATTGTGTTTCTTGTTAAGCGACCAGATCGATAGATACAGTTGATTGAATTGTCGTGGATTTACATAAGGAGAAGCTAGATAGAAGAGAGACAAAGTGTAGAAGGACGAGGTACTTGACCGATAGGAGAAGAAATCCCGGTGTGTGACTGAATGGTACAGCAGCTACTAGAGGAGAAGGAAGAAGTAGTGAAGAAGGTGATGGAGAGTTTTGTTGATTTCTCTTCTTCATACTCATCATCATCCTCCGGCGTTGATGATTCTGTTCGTGAGGAGACTCATGTCCTAGCTGTTGATGATAGTCTCGTAGATCGGAAAGTTATTGAGAAGCTCTTGAAGATCTCTTCATGCAAAGGTAAGGATTTCTTCAACCGGATTTTGATTGAACAACATTGCGCTGTTTTCGTCGTGCCTTCAGTAGATCTCCATGAGATTTGGAAGTGTTTGATTTTATTTTTTTCTCAATTTCTTGATTGAAAAACATGCAGTCACTGCAGTTGATAGTGGAAAGAGAGCGTTGGAGCTTCTTGGATTGGAAGAGGAAGAGAAGATGAAGAGATCAGTTGAAGGATTGAAAATTGATTTGATTATAACTGATTACTGTATGCCTGGAATGACTGGTTACGAGCTACTCAAGAAAATCAAGGTTTTTCCTTCATACTCTTGGCAAGCCCCTTTGGCTCTTGTGTTACAACTGAACAGAGCTGCTGTTGACCATTATTACTGACGTTTCGCTCCTGTGATTATTTTCTTCTTCGACGACGTTAATTTACTTTATCCTTCTTCTCGTTTGTCCAAAGCAGGAATCCTCCACTTTCAGAGAGACTCCAGTGGTAATCATGTCTTCGAAAATGTAGTCACGCGTATCCATCGGTGAGTTCTGTTTTCCTTCACAAGATTATACAATTCCGTTAAAAAAACATTCTACTACCAATCAATTGCACTATTAATTTGTCAGTTTTTGAAATGGATTAAATTTCCTCAGTTTCGCCATTATTATTACTAGTTGCTATTTCTTCCATACGGTGATACCTAGTGTGATAGTAGTACGTACTGAGCGTATGATCCGTGTCTGTCTTAAACTCTCGATCAAAAATCGAGTAGATGTTTGGAGGAAGGAGCCGAAGATTTCATAGTGAAACCGGTGAAACTGTCTGACGTGAAACGACTCATGGGATACATAATGATGGGGATGCAGCGAGAGCAGCAGGACGTCGTTGTTAACGTTGGCTCAAAGACAACCACTCCTCCTAAATCAGTCGTAACACTCAACAAAGACAACAGTAACATCAACCACAACAAGAGGAAACAGCCGGACGAGCCTGCTGCAACTGCAGATATCTCGACCTCACCGGATCTCTCGTCGTCTTCCCCATCGTCATCGTCAGAAACTTCTTCGTTTATGTCTCTTTCTCCACCGGAATCCATCACCTCGTCTCCTCCTCAATCTCCTTCGCCTGATCAGCCCTCCTCTCCATCGCTCCTGCTACCTGAACAATCTGTTATTGATTCTTCTCCTCCGACCGAAGTGATGCAGGAGTCGGATGATGCTGCTGATCAGTTGGTGTTGGTCACTCCAACAATTAGTGCTGAAACTACAGCTTCAACCGCCTTGTAGCTAAGTGAATGCCACGGTAAAAGGGAAAGATGGAAGTAAAGCAGAGAATTTTGAGGAGAGATCGTTCGATGAAATAAATAAGAAAAAGGATGAAGTTTCTCTACTTTTTTTGAGGATTCTGCTTACTAGTGACGTTGTTCTAATATCTTTTGTTTTTCTGAATCCTGGTTATGGGATTTCGATCATGTCGATTAGTACGTAGTTTAATTTAATTAGTGATAGTAGTTGTTGTTAATGAGTTCTTCTGATTACTTTGTTTTTTTTTTAAAAAAAAAATTAGATTGTTAAGTTTCGGGGCTTTCGCCGGCCGAATTCCTGATCAGTGTAATTAACTCACACTTTCAACCTCCCAAATCGGCTTTTCCAATGCTTATTAATTAGTCAGTTTGTTTATTAACAGGATTTGTTTGAAAGTATAGAGAAATGTCAAATTTCAATAATATTTTTTTCTTTCACCGGAATTAACTCGTGTTGGTGGTATGGTAGTATAGTAGTGGGTTGGGTCTTGTTCTTTTTACAGGATCTGTTTCTTTGCGGGATCGGTAGAAAAGAAAGGAGGGAAAAAGTAGTAATAATAAGTATTGGTTTGGAAGGTGGTGGGTGATTAGCTGGGGTCGACGATTCGTTTTGATTTTGAAAAGATTTCATTCCCACCTCATCAAAAAGAACAAGATCAGCAAAGATCTTACATCTGTCGGGAGTTTGTATTATTTGTCATCATTTATTTTGGTATCTGGCAACCTAGCGGTGGATAAAGAGAGAGTCAATGCTCTTGTACAGTTCCATTTATAAAGAAAGTAGTGGTGGCAAATGTGTAGTCCATATCATGCAACATAATAAATGGGTTGTAAAGAACAAGCCAAAGGAAAGGTGATTTTTGAAAAAGAAAAAGAAATTTTGAAAGAAAAAGGTTGTGTTTGGTGTTTTGTAAAATGTTGTGTGAAGAAAAATGCTAGCAGTAAGTGGACCATATATTAAAAAAAAAACCACAATAATATAGTACTACTATATATTATGACAGAAGATTTTGATTGGTAACGACGCGATATAATATAAGAGATTCGCGAAAAGAAAATGATGGTGATGCGATTCGGAGGATTTGGATGGATCGTCGTATTGTAGATGGGGATATGTGCAGCATGATTGATTAAAAGTTGGTACTATTATCATAAGCGAACATCGAAAAGGGAATCGTATAATAGTGAATTGAATAAAGTAAACAGACATCATAATATCTGCATCATTTATCTTCTTGGGTGATTTGGTCTGATGAAAAACTTATATATTTAATTTATACCGTGTTTTCACATTTTGACATTTTTTAAAGAAAAGTTTCAACGAATAATATACTTTACTAAAAAAAATGTAAGTACACTTTAATAATAAGATTAAAAAGTAAGTGTAATAATAATATTTTTAAAGAATGATAAAAAGTACAATTATTTATATAATTCTTAAAGCTAAAACCACTTATTATTTAAACATGAGGGAGCATTGATTTTGTTTGTCTTTTAACTATGTTTATCCCTTTATTATACTACAACAACATAAAAAACTACTAATTTTAAAAATTTATATTATAATAAAAAAATATTTATAACATGCGTAATAAAATTTAAATTTAGACACATAAATCTAAAATTTTATATATTCACTATTCAAATAGCATATTCAAACAATAAGCAATATAATTAAATAAATAGGATATATTCCCTCCGTCCCTAATTGATCTTTTTTTTTATTATTTGGACATGTCGTTTGTCTTCAATATTTAACATGTAAGATAACATTATTTTATAAGTCTAAGTATTACAATGGAAGTGAAAAACTTATATTATAGAAATCAATTTTACAAAATTATTTATCCGAGGTAGTAGTTAATAAGAACATTAATAAATTCAAAATGATTGTTTAGCAGTTTCATATTATTATTTTTAATTTTACATAATCAAATAAAATAATAACAATGTGTAAATTAAAGTAGCTCTATAAGAAAATTTGTAATAAATTTGAATAAATCATGATTGATGTAAGAAATTTTTTTATTTATGGCGGTGAGAGTTTGCGTAAAAGCTCGTAGGCTTTGTTTGGCATGGTTGTTTTGGCAGTATATTTGTTTATATATTTAGGTAACTATTTTACGCGGGTAGTATATTTGTAGCATATTTAGGTAACTGTTTTGCACTGACGGCATATTTATAGATGTTTTGAATACACCTGTTTAGCAGTGCAGTATATTTGCAACATAAGTTAACTAAGTTAGTTATATGCATTACGTTTACCGTTTCTGTACTACAACTATAAATATTACAGTTTAAAACTATATTTTAAAGAACAAATATAAAGAAAAATTCACAAATAATATATTACTATGAGTATTTAATTTATAGTATAAAAACCTATATGAGAAACTAAATATAATAAAATATTTATATAACAAATAACATTTCAATTTTTACTATTTAAGTAAAATTATAACCTCTAAACAATATATTGTTATTTTCTATAATTTTATAATTCTTACAAATATAAAAGTGTAACCAAAAGAGAACAAGAGTTCAAATTTTCTGATAATGTTGTGTGAATTTATTTAGTAAAATTACAACTTTTAATAATATATTATATTCTTGTAACTTTATATGTTAATAAATTTATATACATTCATGTTTTTATATACTTTTTAAATAATTGAGTAAATTACTAGGAACCTTTTTGAGATTTTGGGATAATATCGTTAACCACATTGTGTTTATCATAATTATTGGTAACCACCTTGAGGTTACGGTATCTCTGACTACGGGCCCCCGAACTATAACTTTATTAGTAAATCATTAACTCCTTGCTAACTTGTCAACTTATTCACTAAATAATGTCAGGCTGAACAAAAAACACTACTCAATCAGCATTGTTTAAGTCTTTCTCATTCCACTGATATGTTTATAATAACGTCAACCTTAACCCATGAATGGTCTAGAACTAAGAACAGTTCCTTCTTTAAGCGATGCGTAGCAGATAGACCACCTCCTAAAAAAATGTGGATCATTCCTGAGTTAGGGTTGATGTTTTTAGGAAAATAGCAGTGGGATGGGAGAAACTTAGACGATGCTGATTAAGTAGTGTTTTTGTCCAGTCTGGCAATATTTAGTGAATAAGCCGACGGGTCATCAAGGGGTTAATGATTTATTAACGGAGCTATAATTTGGGGGCTCATAGTCAGAGATACTGTAACCTCAAGGTGGTTATCAATAATTATGATAAACACAAGGTGGTTGCCGGTATTATCCCAAAACCTCATGGGTTCCCAACAATTTACTCTAAATAATTTAATTCATACATCAACAAGTGTGCATAATTATTATTATTTTTATTTTATTAATCTATGTGGTATTATGAATAATATATTGTGAATTAGTATTATTAATGTGGTTTCTTTTGAATTTGGTTAAAGAAGTAGTTTATTTTTTATAAGTTATTTGAATCATTGTGTAATTTGTAACAATAAATAAATTATAAAAATGTCATAAAATAAGTAGCATTTTTTTAATCTATAGTCACAGCACAGTAACTGCATTGCGAAAGGAAGAAAAGAAACGGAAGTAATACGCACAAACAAAAAAATAGCATATGTTGTGGGCATTTATACTGATATTTATACCCTTTTCAACCAAACAACAAACACAAAAAATGAGGCAAAAATAACATATCCCACAACATATATGTTGAGGTAGAGCTGATCAACACTAACATGTCCCGGCAGCCCAACCTGGGCCGACCCAAAAATAAAGTCTGTCTAGAAAAAAAATTTCAGGCCGACTTAGACAACAAATCAGGCCTGAATGAAAAATCAAGCCAGATTTTGACAAAAATTTTGGCCCGCAACTAAGCCCGGCCTGACCCGGTATGTTATTATATTTATAACTATAATATGATACTCCTTTTTCACTATTTTTAAAATATAAGATGTTCTAGCCTTTTTTGTCATGTACTTTCCAATTGTCTTCTTATTTTTTATTTTACAACTCTACTTTTCAAATTATTTCAATTCTCATGCCAAAACTAGGGACAAAATAGACTAACTTTTTTCCTTTTTAATTATTGTATCTAGAACTAGAAAATTAAGTATTGAGAATGAGAGGGAGTATATATTTGAATTAATTATATAATACCTTTTACTATTTATTTTAATTATATTTAATATTTATTAATATTACATACAATATATATTTTTTCAAAAAAGCTAATAATATTATAAAAAAATTATATAATCGGGCCGGGCGGGTGGGCAATGGTAAAGATTAAAAAAATCTGAGTCTAACCCGACTCAACTAGAAAAAATTGAAAACAGGTTTAGACAAAATATAAGTCCGTTTGGGACTAAAATTCAATGTCGGTCTGACCCAAACCCGGCCCATCTATCCATTTGATGAGCTCTATGCTGAGCGAATGCTACCTTAGTTACCAAATCTGTGAATGATTTTTTTTTAAAAAATAACTATGTATTACAAATGGTAATAGTCAACATACTATTACTAGACTCTAATCTCATACTTAAAAAAAGCAACTTTATAAGTAACTTTCATCAAGTCGTCTACAATGTTGTGAAAAATGACATGCGATTTTATTATGGAGTACATGGCAGTCTTTTATTTGTCATTGAATCACACATAGACTAATATGATAACGGTCAAAAGTTTTACCATCTATAAAAATTTATAGGTAAATTTCACGTGATACTTCGAGTCTGAACGAATTTTATGAAATATCTTTTATATTTCATTTTTATTATGAGATAGTTTTGAGGTTGTATTTTATTTACAAGATAATGTCGATATTTCATTTTCATTATGAGATACATCTAAGATTTTAGTTTCATTATAAGATATCCACCGTTCAAATTCTAAACTTCTGGTATATTATATTGTTAATATTCTCATTTTACCCTGAAACTTTATGCCCGCAATAATCTGGTCAATTTTTTAAAATTTAAAATACACAAAATACACAAAAATAATTAAATACCATATAAAATTTATAAATCCTGTTTTAAAAAAATGAATATAATTAAATAAGCAAAAATAATTAAATTGTAAAACTTTAAAAATAAATAGAAATCGCTAAACAATAAAAAATTAGTTTATTTAAAAAATATAAATTATTATATAATTTAAAAGCTATTGTAGTGAAGACTTAAAATCGTAAAATAGTTATAACAAATACATTAAAATCACAAGAAAATTGATTATATTTGATGTTCCTTTATACTTTGTTTTAGTAATTTAAAATAATGAGTTTTTTCAATTTATGTTACTTTTAATGGTTTTTATATTATTGTTATACTTTTCTATGACTTAAGTCATTGCTACATAACACTTTAACAATTTATATTTATTTTTCAAATTAATTTATTGCTTTATTATTTAGTCATTTCCATTTATTTAACTATTTTTTCATATTAATAATATTCATTTTTCAAAATTGAATTCAAATTTTATATGATCTTTCATTATTTTTGTGTATTTTTTCTATATGTTTAATTTTTGTACTTTTTAAAATTTGACCATAAACCCCCAAGATTATTATGGACATAAGATGTGAGGGTAAAATAAGGATATTAACAATATAATATATCAGAATTTGAACGCAGGGACATCTCGTAATGAAATTAAAACCTCAAGGATATTTTGTAATAAAAATGAAACCTCAGGATATATCGTAAAAAAAATAAAACCTCAAGAGTATCTCGTAATGAAAATGAAACACCATAGTATTTCATAAAATTCACTTAAACCTTAGGGTTATCTCGTGAAGTTTCCAAATTTATATCTCATAATCAATGGTCTCGCCCATATAAGCTCTTCTCATTTTTTTTCTCCACTATTAACTTATTGTTCTTTTAAACCATTTTTTGTTGTCTTTTTTCTTATGTTCATTGAACTAAAAATAAGGGTGCGTTCGCCATCAGCATAAATGTGCATTTTTTGACAGCATAAATATACAGCATATGCTGTTTTGCACTCCTTTATTTGTTTTTATTGTTCGCCTAAAACAGCATAAATGACAGCATAAATGCCCTCAGCAAATGCTACTTTTTCGTTTTCGTGCTTTCACTTCCGTTTCTTTACTCACTTCATAATGTAATTACTGTGACTATTGATTTAAAAAAAAAGAAATTTTTTACAAGTTACTTTATTTATTACAAATTACATAATGCTTTAAATAATTTATAAAAATAGTACTACATCTTTAACCAAATTTACCAAAATCACATTTATAATACAAATCTATAAATATTATTTGTAATACCACATAGATTAATAAAATTAAAAAATGATAAATATACACACTTGTTGATATATAAATTAAAATATTAAAATATTAAAATAGTATATATAAATATGAATGCATATAAATTTATTAACATACAAAAGTTACAAAAATATTATATATTATTAAAAGTTATAATTTCATTAAATAAATTCATATAACATTATCAGAAAATTTGAAACGCTTTTTCTCTTTTTTTACGCTTTTATATTTGTAAGAATTATAAAATTTAGATAATAAAATATATTATTTAGGAGTTATAAATTTTTCTTAAATAATAGAAATAAAAATTTTATTGTTTGTGAATTTTTTTATTTACTTTTACTAACAAAATAAAATTACGTAGTGTAATATAATAAATTATAATTGTAATACGAAAACGGTAAACGCACTACATATAACTAACTTAACCAAACATGCTGCATATGCTGCACTGCCAAACAACAGTTTTCAAAACAGCTGCATTTATGCCAGCACATTCCTGCCAGCAAATATGCTGCATTTATGCCAGCGCATTCCTGCTGTCAAATATGCTGCATTTATGCTGCCAAAACAGCCATGCCGAACAGAGCCTATGTGTCAAGTTTCAACCATTTTATTTGGCCGTTGTCTGAAAAGCAGGGATTTGACTCACTTACTACCCAAAATTTTTAAGGTTCTAGCTGAAGGCAAGTGTGTAGTCCTCATAAAAAAGTAACGAAAGTGAATATACAACCCAAAGATAATATGATAATAACATGTGTAGGTATTTACTTTTATATACAAAACTAATTTCATGTCATATATTGAATATACATGATATATTAGCATGTCGTGTACCGTATAATTGTATACATATCGTGTAGACATGAAATATCTGTAAATTAGGGATGTCCATATGTATTTTTTCGGTTTTGTTAACAGTTGTTCATAACCATTTTAAAAATTTTGGTTTTTGGTTAAGCGAATTTTATTTCGGTTATATTTTTGGTTATTGAAGAGATTATTTCTGTTATCCGAATAACAGAAATATTTTTTAAAATTGAATTTAAATATATAAATAATAATGATAATTGTAAGTTTTCTTTCAAAAATTTCGGTTAACCGAATTTATTACGGTTAGGGTTGGCAATTTTTACCCAACCCGATAACCCGACCCAAACCCAACCCGTAAATAACGGGTATAGGTTAAGATTATTGACCCATTTAATTTTTGGGTCAGGTATGAGTTAACTATTAAATATATGGGTTGGGTAAGGATTAAGGGTTTTAACCCGAATTCAACCCGACCCGTTTACTTAATTTTATTTAAAATAAATAAATATGTATATATTTTACTTGGATATGTATTCATAGGTATAGTAGCAAACAAAAATACTATCACTTCTTTAGGACTACACAAATAATTATTTTATAAATCCAAATACATTATCTAGGCCATTTATATCCATCATTCACTCTTTGTTTGAAAACCTAAATACTATGTCAATCATTAGTTGCGCAAACTTTTCGTTCATACTATTTCATTCGCACAAATAACGGCTATGAGTTGAGATTATTAACCCATTTAACATATTGTTGACATTTAGAAAAATGGTACACAATGTTTTGAAATGAATTATCGTCATATGCATGCTTTTATGGATGACTGATCATTGTGTAGAAAAACAAAAGTATTTGTATTTAAACGGGTCGGGTTTGGGTTCAATGATTTTATATAAGTTGTATATGGGTTGAAAATTTGTAACCCTATTATTTTTGGGTCGGGTATGAGTCAATACAGTTTTAATCAAGTTGGGTATGGGTGCGCTTCAACCTGACCCATTAACCCGAATTGTCACCTCTAATTACGGTTAACCGAAGCAAATTTGGTCTTTGGTTAGTAAGTAGAAAAAATTCCGGTTTTTGGTTAATTGTTTCTATTAATTCAGTTGTTGAACTGAATTTCAGTTAATTTGGTTATAATCAAAATAACCAAAAACCAATTTTTTTTTCTTCCGAAATTTGGTGTTCGATTAACCGAATGGACACCCCTAACTGTAAATAATTCATGTACACATATAATTCGTGTACGCATGTGATTCGTGTACACACAAATAAATTTTATGTTATTTATTTATTTTATCAATTCATGTAAATATAAAAATATTTTCGTATTATATATCGTATATCTTTAAGTAAATTTGATGATGTGTATCGTTTTTGGCATTTATGCGATACCAAATTACGATTTGTCAGACCTACAAATGAACAATTGAGCATTCGATCAATGGGTATGAAAACTGAATCGTTGACAGCTCTTTAAAATGTAATTGGAGCAAATTGGTAGTCCATGTAGACTCGGTGAACATCCATTAAAAATATAAACAAGCTTCCGAAACCAATTTTTTTCCTTTAACCAATATACTTGAACTAACGACACGCGCCGGAAAATATCGCTCCCCAGGCGATTCAGAGGCGATCTTCTTCGTTCTCTTTGTTCTCGATTGATTCTTCAACGAGATTCTACCCAGTGAAGAGCTTCTTCTCCAGGGTCTCTATCCTCTGTCCATTCTCGATCCCACCTCTCAGGTGCCTAGGTCTTGGTCAGTTTACAGTGCTCGTTTGAGCTTTCTCCTCCGATTTTGTTTCCGTCCGGTTTGCTAGGTTCCTTGAATTCTTTCGCGTGGGGTTCTCTCGAAGATAGCTAGTTGAAGTGGTCTTGTGTCAGTTGGTCTGGTTTTGATTCTGCTGTTGGCTCAGTCATTTCGCCTTTCCAGATTGGGTGCGATTGGGGATTCTATTCCAGGGTTGAGGTTGTTTTGCCAGGGCTTGATTTTGGGGTCTTGTTGCCGGCGTCCTCCAGATTGGGGAAGCAGGGCTCTGCTTTCGGTTTCGTTACCCTCGTTTGGGGGCTAGTATTCGGGGTTTCCTTCCCCGTTCTTTATCCTGTGTGGGTGTAGGCTAGGTCGTCTCGGAGGGGGAGTTTCTCTTCGTTTATTCCCTCCAGGTGTGTGATTGGGTGCTTCCCTGTGGGACTCGATTGATTGAGGAGCGGTGCATTGTTATTCGGCTGCCCGAGTCTCTGTGATTTCGTATGTGGTGGATGCTAGGGAGGTTAGATCTATAGCGGTTTTGTATCTGCCTCTGTCCTCTGATCCTGTGATTAAATCAGAGTCTGAGTTAGTAGTGTCTGGTCGGATTAGCTTTCTGTTCGTCTTCCCTTGCGTGGGGTTTGAATCGGATCAGATTATTGAGGGTATTGGAGTGGAGGTTGTCTCTATCAGTTCAGCTTGTGGCGGTCAGCTGGTATTTGATTTTGGTTCAGTGTAGTGCGAGGTTTGTGGAGTTCAGAATTGGTGGCCTGATTGGTTTTTCTTTCCTCTGTAATCCCCGGGAAGCTTTAACCGATGAGCTGTCTCTCGCTGAATTGCAGGGGGCTGGGTAATCCTAAAGATGCCCATTGGGTGAAGAGTTTGATAGTTAAACTCAACCCGGATATTATCTTCTTCAGTGAAACCCATAAATCTTTGGAAGATATGGATGGGTTTTTCAGAAAATTTCCTAATTATCAGGGGTTAGCAGTTGCTAGTAGAGGTAGGAGTGGTGGTCTCTGCCTCATGTGGAAAAGCTCATTAGGGTGTTCGATTATATCCCAATCCAGGCATCACATGTCAGCAGTTATTTCCCTTCCGGGTGATCTCCAGTTTGTCTTCACTGGCTTTTATGGGTGGTCCAACTGGACCCTAAAGCACTTGTCTTGGAAACTTCTTCTCCTGATTAGTAGACAAGTGCACCTGCCCTGGGTGGTAGCTGGGGATTTCAACCAGATCATGTTTGGCTCAGAAAAGATTGGGGGAAGAACTAGGCAAGAGGTTCATATGGCCCCGTTCAGAGATGTTATAGCTAAGTGTGATCTTCATGATATAGGCTTCTTCGGAGAAAGCTCTACCTATACTAATTGCAGGGAAGGTGAGTTTAATTCTCATAGCAGATTGGATAGAGTGTTTTGCTCTTCCTCGGGGCTGAATGTATTTCCGAATATCTCTGTGGAACATTTGCCTCGTGAAGCCTCCGATCACTGTCCCCTGTTTATTCGGATGTTTGGTAATCACAAAATACCAGCAAAAGTTTTCAGATTTGAAAATGGGTGGTGCTTGGATGCTAAGTGCGCGGAGATAGTCACCAATGTTTGGAGTTCTCATAATCTTGACATCACTACTAGCCTGAGCCAGTGTGCTAGGAAGTTGAGTGAATGGAAGGGGTGGTCTATCTCAAAAATCAAATGGAAAATCAACAACAAGAAGAAAGAGCTTGGTAGTATTTCTATAGGTGATAGCTCTGTGGGAGCTATTAACAATAGAAAAAGATTGCTCATGGAAATTGAGTTGTTAGCGTATCGGGAAGAAATATGGTGGAAACAGAGATCGAGAGATAACTGGATTAAAGAAGGAGACAAGAATACGGGTTTCTTTCATGCAAGGGCCTCCTCCATTAAGAGGTCCAAAGAGATATTTGGGCTTATGGATCCAGGGCAAAGCATGAAGTATTCATGGCACAACATTGAATTTATAGCCAGAGAGTATTTTGAGTCCTTGTTTGCCTCTTCTCATCCCCATGCAGATAGGGATCTCTCTTTGGCAGTGGAGGGTAAACTCAACGCTAACTTTGTTATTGAGCTTGCCAGCCCGTATAATAAGGATGAGATTGTTTTGGCTGTTAAGCAACTAGGCGCCAACAAAGCTCCAGGCCCTGATGGCTTCAATGGCAAATTCTTTATCACTTTTTGGAACATTATTGGCAACCAGGTTATTGAGGCGGTTATGCATATCCTTAGAGGCTTCCCTATCCCGGATACTCTGAATGACTACTTTATCACTCTTATTCCCAAAATGGCGGGAGTGGCTGAGATTGATAAATTCAGACCTATCGCTCTCTGTAATTTTGTGTATAAGATCGCCTCCAAGACCTTGGCTAATAGATTCCAGCATATTCTACCTCATATTATCTCTCATAACCAATCAGGCTTTGTTAAGGGGAGACTTATCACGGATAATATCATTTTAGCGGGTGAACTTCAGCACTTCTTAGACAAGAATCAAGCTGTCAAGAATGGCTTTTTCGCCCTCAAATTGGATCTGAGCAAGGCTTATGACAGATTAGAGTGGTCTTTTCTTCAAGATGTGCTTTCGTCGATGGGTTTTCCGACCAACTGGACCATCCCTGTCATGAATTGTGTCCGATCAGTGAGATGCTCCATTCTCATCAACGGCAAACCAGGTACTTCTTTCTCTCAGACTAGGGGAATTAGGCAAGGTGATCCTCTTTCCCCCTTTCTTTTTATTTTGGCTCAGGAAGCCCTTTCCAGCCTTCTTAATAAGTCTGAAAGTATGGGAGACTACCATGGGATTAAGTTATCTCCGCTGTGCCCGTCTATTTCCCATTTAGCCTTTGCGGATGATATCCTCCTCTTTGGGAAAGCTAGCTCCACAAATATCTCTCAGCTCAACCATATCCTCTCCAAATTCCTCCAAGCTTCAGGTCACAAAATTAACCACCACAAATCAGAACTGGTTTTTAGCAAAAAATTATCCCCTTCCACCAAAGAGAGCCTAGCCAGACTGCTCAATGTCCAAGAGGTTCCTTGCTTCTCCAAATATCTAGGGCTTCCTCTAAAGATAGGTAGGAGGAAATTTGATCTTTTTACCTATCTTCTGGACTCTGTCCACAAAAGGATCTCCAGTTGGACTAAACCGATGGCCCAGGCAGCCAGATCCATCATGGTTTCTAGCGTCCTTCAGTCTATACCCAATTATACCATGTCCTTGTTCTCCCTCCCCAAAGGGATTATTACTAAGCTTAATTCAGCTTTCTCATCCTTTTGGTGGAGCGGTAAAGTTGAAAAAAAATCCCTTCATTGGATCAAATGGTCAATGATGTGTGATAGTGTGGATCAGGGTGGATTAGGATTCAGAGAAGTTGAGAACTTCAACAAAGCTCTTCTCGTGAAACAGTTGTGGAGATTATTGAAGGAACCGACTTCTTTGGTTGCCTAAGTTATGAAACATCTCTATTATCCTAATAATATTATCAGAGATTGCCATCCTGATAACAAAGGTAGCCCTATTTGGAAATCTATCTCCTCGGTCCTAAACCTTCTCAGAGACGGTACGCAGCAGCAGGCTGATCCAGAGGCTAGCCTTAGTATGACTCTAAATGATGAAGGTAGTAACATATGGATCTGGAATCTCACGAAAGACAAAAAGTTCTCGGTCAAGTCTGCTTATAATTTCCTGGTGAATGAACCAGTTGTTGAGAGCTCTTCCGATCAGCATCATTACATTAGCAGGGTCTGTAAAAAGACCATCTCATCTATTTGTAGCCCTAGGGCTAAGCTGAATCTATGGAAATTCCTGGGCAACATCATCCCTTGCCAGGATAATCTAGCTAAGCGGATTGGAGGCTCCTCCAAATGCTTCTTCTGTGGAGCTAAGGATAACCTAGCTCACTGTTTTTTCCATTGTTGTGCAGTTAGTGAGACATGGAAGGATCTGATTGACAGTAGTGATGTTCTTACGAATGAGGTGGGCCTTCTTGATTGGTTCTTTCGAATGACGAATGTCTGGAGTGCGAAAAAACTCTCTCACATCGCCAACAATCTCTGGGTTGTCTATGCTTCGAGGAACAAAGTCAAACATAATCCTGAGCTATCGTGGTGGAAGGAAGTCGAGGGTAATGGAGCTTTTGTTGAAGCTTATATTCAGGTGATGAAAATCTCTTCTCCTCTTATTGCTCAGAGTCATTGGTCTCTCCCCCCCAATGGATACAACAACATCTGTACAGGTACGCATATCAGTCGTTATGGGGATCGGGTGTTAGGAGGTCTGATTCGTAATGACCTTGGTATCCCTGTAGCGGCTTTCAATCGAAGAATCTCTAGCACCTTCAAGGTGGCTTATGCTGATATCAAAGCAAAAAGAATTGCTATGGAGCTTGCTATCTCAGTGGGCAGCCATAACATTTGCTTGGATTCGGTAGATAAATATTTTGACGATGTCCTAAAGGTGGAAGGAATTAGAAGGGATAATGCTAGTTGGGAGGATATTAGTAGAGTTAAGGAATTGCTTCCTCGGTTTGCTAGTATTCTTAGAGGAAATGTTACCAAGTATGATAATTTTCCGGTTAAGCTAGTTTGTAATATGGATAATCCTCAGGTAGATAGTACTCTCTTCTGGATGGGGGAGTCTGTTCCCGTAAGTATTAGTACGGCGTGTAAGCTAGACTTGGATCAAGCAGGATGAGAGGGTGATATACTTTCTCATCTTGGCTATAGCTTGTTTCTGTAATCTGGTTTTATTTATATATGATGATATCAAGTGTTAATCAAAAAAAATATACTTGAACTAACTATTCAGAGTTGATCCCGATCCGGATGTAGTCCAATAGGGTGAACCGGGTGGTAGATCAAAAATATACTTGAACTAACTATGTTTTTACAATTTCAACATACGACCTCTGATTTATTATTATAGACAAAATCACAAAATAGTTTACCCAACCCATTTACCTCAATATACCCAGTTGACTTCCTTATCTTGGGTTTATAACAAAAGTCCGAAAATAAGGCAAGACCAAACCCATTTGGTCTAAAAGTCCATTGGTAATAAACTAATTCACAAACATAAGAAAATAATGTATGCCCGTGACCTTGTTCGTAGAACCCATAATCATACTGATTGGCCCATTTTCAATTATATTGTAGCCCGTTTCAAATAATACTTACCTAATCTAATATGCTCTATCCGGTAAAACTTATCCTACATACGCCCACACCATTCTTTAATAGTGTGAAGTTGTATTATATATGTCCTTTTCCCAGTGCTCTAAACTTCGATGATTGTTCTTTTAAACAATTGATGTAGTATGATGATTGTTTTTTCTTTTGAAAATTTCCTTTATGAATTAATTTAGGGCCAGAAGGAAGAGTGACAATAATACATAAATCCGGAACGAGGTGGGAAATCTGAATTAGTTGACAACCTCATATGTAGCTGCCATGATTAATACTAGTAATTTTCATTGACTAGCTAGGTCCACCTTAATTTCCATCAAAATCTATTATTAAAAGGCCGATCTCATGCATGGCCATTTATTCATCATATACGTGGACCTATAGAAGAACAATGATGGAAGTAATACTAATAATTTTCCATGATTAATACTAGTAATTTTCATTGACTAGCTAGGTCAATCTTAATTTCCATCAAATTCTATTATTAAAAGGTCGATCTCATGCATGTGGCAATTTATTCATCATATACGTGGACCTATAGAAGATGATGGAAGTAAACCATAGGATTTCAAAACAAAGAACAAATCACATCCGGTTGTTGAGAAACAAGTTGATGATCTAGATCCACAAGTATCGACTCAATCCCAAGAGTCAAAAATATGTATGTAAGGAAAAAAAAAAAGAAACCACATATTTCAAAGTGTTATATTACTCATATGTGCAAGTGCTGTTCATCCCCTTTGATGAGTTTCAATCTGTGAACTCGTGAATCTGTTCAATTTTGTATATTCATATACATATATATTATTTTTCTTATCTCAAGATTTGTTTTTTTTAAGGTTGATTGCATCATTATTATGTATTAGTCTATGCTACATTTGAAGTTCAGTAGTTATTATTGAACGAAATATAGTTTTAACTTTGGATAGATACCCAGTATGCATCGATAATGAAGTTTTGTTGTTGTATTGAAACAAGACACTTCTATTGTCTATGTATCTAGCATGCTAATTTCTTCATTTTCATGACGATTGCCTTACTATTGAATAATTGTTGTTATATATATATTTTGACGATAGTGCTTTTTACTTAATTAGGTTGATCTGCGGTAGGGATGTCAATAGGTGATGGGTACCCGTTTCACCCGATCACCCGCCCCGCAAAACGGGTGAAAACGGGTGACGGGTGAAACGGGTGCGGGTGACGGGTCAGGTCGGTGAACATTTTTCACCCGGTCACCCGACCCGTCACCTGTATGTATTTATATTAAATAAAAATACATACTTATCTCATATTTGTTGAGAATATTTAGAAATATTTTGATTAATACTTATGTTTTGAGTATGTTACTGACACTAGTTGATGTGGTATGTAGCGGGTGAAATAGGCGACGGGTGATGAAGTTGTGGGTGACGGATCGGATCGGATGGTGCAGGTGAAAAATGGGTGACGGGTCGAGTCGAACCCGATCCGTTGTCATCCCTAATCTACGGGTTAATCCGTGGGTTGATGGATTAGATTAGGATTGAGAAACATAATTCAATTAATTAATGAGGATTGGATTTAGATTCATAATTTTTAAAATGGGTTGAGTTATAATTGACTCTAAGTCGACTTGCGAAGTCTAATAAATACCGATTCAAATTGATTAGATCCTGCAACAAGAAATATTTTTTTTTGAAAAGACTGCAACAAGAAATATTAATTAAACATACAACGTGCGTGAGTGCCGCGTTAGTGGTTAGTAATTCCTACTTATTAATCATTTTTATTTCTAAGTTTAAATGTGCTTTATTTCATAATATACTCAGTTTACAGGGTTTGGCGCATGTACAATGACACACTGCCAAGTGCCAAGATTATTATTTAAAGTTGTTTTTTGTTTTCGTTCTTTTTTGCCCACCCTTCAAATGACTGGTCCCTTCGGGCCTTCGACGAAATATATGTACCATATTTGGCGAGAATACTTTGTGCAACTAATAACTAGCATGCAGATTAGTTTGGAGAGGCATTTCACTCATCTTCCAACCAAGTGTGGACTGTGGTCATCAGTAAGTACTTTTGATCTGTGTCTAGCTTCATTGGATGATTTATATAGTCGATCAGTACGTTGTTTTATTAAACTGATTTCTAAGTAGTTCGTACTGCAGAAAGGGCGGTCATGTGGTGCTTCTGCATAGATCGATCGGGCCAAGTGACCGATAAATAAAGTAGGACAAGGAGATGTCTGGTCTTGAGCTGGTGTACCATGTTACTAAGATCTTCATCTTTGGAACTTATAAGAAGTCCAAAGAGTGGGTCAACTCTGTCCGCAAGTATGAGAATAACTCGCAGAAAGTCAGCATCTTCACGAAAATTGGAGGCACATTGGAAGCATATGATAAAAATGATGTAGGATTGATGGGGACTGACACAGTCTGTTTAAGTTGTGAGACTTGGACGTATTGACTTAAAATTTAAGGGATAGAGTCAATCGAAAATTGTTAGTACTCAATACTCACTTCTTTTATTAATTAACAAAAGAGTATATACTAAGGGGGCGTTTGTTTTGGGGTAATCAGGAAAGGGAATCAGAATTCTTCCTTTTTGCTGTTTGTTTTGTCAGTTTTTCCTATTTTCAGGAAAGGGATTACCCCAAAACCCTTTATCATGATTCCCCACCCCTACTAGGGAATGAGATTCCCTTTCCTCAGTACATGTTGACCGATGACATATGACCATTGACAGATGACTAATGACCATTGACCGGTGACCGGTGAATGTTGACCGACAATTAGTGACCGTTGACCGGCAGCCATCATCCGTTGACCATTGACCGGCGGCCGTTGACCGATTATTTATTTAATTCCCCCAGCTAAAACAAACAACCGGGAAAATCAAAGGGAATTCTTTTCTATTCCTCTCCATTCACTTTCCTGATTCCATTCCGTTTCCCCCGCGCGAAACAAACGCCCCCTAAGTAGACAAAACCTGCTCAGCAAGTACTCTCTCAAATCCAACGAAATCTCTAATCAGCTCAAGGGAAAAGTGAAAGAAAACTAAGAACTCCCTAGAATAACTATAATGAAGTAAAACCCAAATGAAAAGACTAACGAAAGTGACAAGGGGCTTTTCTCAATCTCACATACAAAGTTCTCTCAGTGTGCTCACAAGATTCAGACAAAAAGCACAAAAAAAAAAATGAATTCCCTAGTGCTATATATACCAAGGCTTCTGTAGTCGTTGACAAAGTATGTTACTGAAAAATAAGGAATCTGACCGTTTTTTCCCATAAGTTTCGGTCCTAACATATTTTGAGGTCGTGGCACCGAGTATTGAGGTTTAAGAAAGTTGAACGTTGACAAACAAACACTGGAGACATCTGAACATGTTTCGTGACTGAAAATATCACAGTTTGTTACAAAGCTTCAGATAGACCCTTTCCATAAGACAAACTTTATCCATGTATACTCTGTTTGTTGTAGCAGGGTTGACCATAACGCTGAAGGACTCAGTGCATAGGAAAGGACTTCATCCTTAACAACACACAGGGTTCCAACATTTTCCCTCTTGCTGCTGATGATGGCAAAACCGCAGTTGTATCTAACAGAGTCGATCCTGAAAAAAAAACTAACAAAAGTTGGGGACCAAACTCTTTCCGAGTTCCCCCTGAGTTCGAGCACAAAGACGATTACAACTAAGAAACAGACTCCTTCTGAGTTCTCCCTTAGTTCACGCACATATAGGAAACTATTTTGCATCACCCGCTTGTTTTCGGAGTACAATAGACCATTGAAACAACGATTTAAGCATAATAGATCAAAATACAATGATAGTTTCAACAGAAAAACAACCAACACTAAGTTACATCACTGACTAATCTAGTCGCAGCAAAATATGACAATCCAAACAAAAATCAAAACAACCTGTTCTAAGTAAGGCAGGGATACATCGCTTCCCCCTTTTTACAATCATCAATAGAGGAAGCTTGTAGAAGAGTCTAAGCCATCCCACAGGTTCTAAAAACAAATAGACTGTGTCCATAACACACACATGCGAACAAACTGTGTTGCAAGAATGGAAAGACACATTTTGTGTCTTACTCAACCTGGACATTGTGTTGGACCTAACTTTCTACTCACATTCACAAACCATGGATGACAAGGGGCAATAAGTAATGTCATATTCCACAATACCTTTCAATGTCACATACTCCTAACCTGTAACGATCCATATTTCAGTGCACTTGATTTTTTATGAATTTTATAATTCTACATGAGTAAGTCATAAATACTTAACCATTTAAGCACACAGGGACCATTTCCAAATTAGTGGGGTATCTTGCCTTTGTCCTTTCATTCTTTGCATTCCATTCAATCCCAAGGTCCAAAGCTAATCCAGATCAGGCTAAAAACAATAGTGATCCCAACATTAAAGGAAAAAAGCCAAGGAACACGTGCAACAGACACAACCTATCTATACGAGAACACGGATTGACTCAAACAAATTACAAACACACTTACTAATCATTATAGCCTAGGGGAAAGGAGAAACAATAAGTGTTACGTCGATGAAGTCATTCCGATTTCAGAACAGAGTGCCTTGAATCAAGCACTAGTAGAAAAATGGCCTATTTCGGTGGTTCTAAGGGGCCTATTTCGGTGGTTGTAAACCGCCAAAGTGAGCACCGCCGAAATAGGTCTGAGCACCTATTTCGGTAGTTTTACAACCGCCGAAATAGGTATACCTATCTCGGTGGTTGTAAATAGAACCGCCGAAATAGGTGGGTGCCAAAATCAAAATCTGACGACGTCTATCTCGGCGGTTCTTAGCTCACAGCCGCCGAGATAGACTCATGGTCGGTCCTAGGATCAGTCTTTAGGTCGGTCAATACCAGAAGGTATTCTGGAACTGACCGACCCAGAGACTAGGGTCGGTCTCTGGATCGGTCAATTCCAGAAGGTACCATGAGTCTATCTCGGCGGTTGTGAGCTAAGAACCGCCGAGATAGGCCTTATTTTTGTATCTATTTCGGCGGTTCTAAGCTAAGAATCGCTGAAATAGCCCCTTTTTTTTGTTTTTTCCATCCCAGCATATATATATATTCACCGCAACACACCAAATGATTCAATGACACCTGTAATAAAGCTTCATCCACACAGGGAGCTCCAGCACACATTTAAAAAGTTATAAAAGCTCCCAATTAATATCAACGACGCGCCACAATTTGAGAGTAAACAAACCAATGCAATTACACTTAATTACACACTTTCATTACAAATAAAAAACCACATCACAATTCAAATCTACCATTACACCATCCACAAGTGTACAGAATTACAATTACATACTCGAAAAAGTTCACAAAACATCTTCATGATCATCAACAATTCATTAAACTTGTGCAGACGAACTCCGACCATTCCTCAAGAATCTCAACAATTTGAGCATCGGAATATTGACCACCTTGGAGCACTTCTTCGTAAGCCTTGTAAAAAAATGAACATTAATCTAAAACGTACAAGTCCAACAACATGTAAAGAGCATAACTGAAACTTTAAAAGAATGTTACCTTGTCTAACGAGTGTTCTGGTAAAAGGTTCGACGCTCCTACTATGTCATTCATGAATCTCATGACATAGTATCCACATTCTGAACCCCCAGGCTGCACCGGACATTATACAAACACACATATTGACAGTTATAAACAAGTTTAAACATTATCACACAAATTTATCAATTAAGAGAGTACCTTGACAATGTTCCAAGGGATGTTACTCTTCAATGTTTTATTCTAGAGAGATAATGCAGCTCTCATGGAACTATACACATCAGCAATATAGTTTTAAGCATCAGTAGCAAGTTATGAAACAGTTAATGTTAAATAATAACAATTGTTGTTTAAGATAACAAACTAATTACCTCAATATTACGTTGGCGATCTTCGGTCTCTTGACACCCTTATCAAGTGAGTCAAATTGCAAGACTCATGGTACTTCATCACCAGCACAAGCAATGACCAATGTCGACTGTCCACAAATTACAATGTATTGAAATCATTAAACAACTAACACAAACTATATGATTTAAATAATACTAAAAGAAATAGTCAAATATCATACCCTGAATGATATGGAAGCATAATGAATGACTTGTCAGCACATTCAAAGATGGCATTCGTCAGATATTGCATAAGGCCTTCCATGCCACTTGTCATCTGGACTTCACAGCACATAGCAGGACACAGTGAAATACCCCAAATATAATTAACATTATAAAACCATTATTTAATGGAAAATAATCCAAATATGAACCATTTCACGTACGCATGCAAAGACATGCATGTGAACATTACGTAAAAATAGTCGTTTCACTATAAACGCTAAAACGCCTTAGAAACATGCGATTAAGCATGACCTTGTATGACCTTCAAAAACTCAAACCAAATGGTCATACCCTCATTATATGACTATACAAACATAGTCCCTAGGCTATATTTAGTCAAAAACGCAAAACGCTAGGGAGTGCTCGCGCACGCCCCTTAAAGCACGAAAAGCCCGGAGAGGTGCCGAGGCGGCACGAACTCCTATAAAATTCATTCTTAGAGTTCCTAACATCATTAATAATCATTCTAAAGAGAACCCATGAGCTAGTTTCTCAAAATTCAACAAAGTGCTCGGAGAAATTTCTTAACGCTCCTTTTTGCCACGGGAGTGTCCCGATAGCCCGAGAATTATGTCATGAGTTGATATAACCCCATATAACTCAATGTAACACCTTAATATATCATTATTTACTATAAGCAATGTTTATAAAAACTTAGAACTCATGGAGACAACTTATTTTCCAAAATATCCTTAGAGCACTAAAACGCACCTTCGGGTGTCACTAAAACGCGTTTTACGCAATTACCTTGTAGTTTTGACATGCCACGAATTATGAATCTTAAATGGGGATAAATTGAATCTCTAAATCAACTAAAGTCAGTGTCAAAAAAGGTGCTCTATAGGGGCCGATTTTCTACCTAAAAACTAGTATAAAATTTACATTTAAAGCTTATAAAAGACATAAGACATGGTGACTCACCTTCCCATGTGCTATAATACTTAATGACAGAATAATATAAGCCTCATTTGACCTCCATGCTGTTGAAATCCTGCCAGAAAACAAGGCCATGTTAGCTTGACAAAAGCAAAAATAATTAAAGCAAAAAGTAGATCTAGATTCTACTTTTTGATTTGTTAAATGTAAGTGACCAGCCCATGCTTGTCTATGCCTCTTAGCTGCCGATTGAGAGGCTCCAATTAAGCCTAGAAATCGGCCACCTACAAGGGAAGAAGAAGACAAGTTCAAACATTGAAAAATCAAAGGAATAAAACCTTACCTAACTTACCTTGTCATTTAGCTTCCATAATTTCTTCCACCTTGCATTGTCTTGTAACATGGCCGAAAGCATCCATGTTTGGAGGGCTTATGGAGCCTAATAAACTAAAGAAAAACAATAAACAAAGACATGACCTAACATGCCAATTATGATCCAAAAATAAACAAAACAAAAACCAAGCAAACTTACCTTAAGTCTTACGGTTGCAATTTCATTTCCCACACTCCTTGCAACTGGTTGGATAAGCTCCTCTCTTCTCCTTTCATCTTCTTCCTTTGACGCTCTTAAGTCCATTAATGGAGATTTAACTTCTATCTTCATCTTTAAGGTAATTTCCTAGCATTTCTTGTCAAGCCTTGAAGCAAAACTCTTCCTACCATAACTACAAGGGTTCGGCATCAACATATACTCCAAGGAGGTTGTCTAAATCAACATTAATCCAAGGAGCATCTCAAGGTTACCTTAAGGTATTTTTCATGCTTGAAAATCCTTAAAGCACATTTTTATGTGTAACCGAATTCTACTTCTTCTAAGGCTCTTTTCTTCTTCATTTTCATGAAGGAAAGTTTGTTCTTCATCCATCTTAAGTATGCCGAAATCCTAAGGAGAAAAGCTTAAGGTAAATCCTTGAAAAACTACTTACAAATTTACTTAAGATCCTTGTTAAAGATCTAACTCCTAAACTCCTTCACCTCTTGCATACAAACCGAAGGGGAGCATCAAATTCCTTTGGAGAAAGCTTGGGGATTCAAGAAGAGTTCAAGCCCTTAACCATCCTTTATTAAGAAGTAAGTTTACTAAGCTAATCTTTATGTTCTAAGCTTGGTTAAGCTTCTAAAAATTATACAAAAATTATGTACACCTCCTAGGGTACCTAAAACCGAAACTACATGGTAACTTATGCCAAAAATATAGCTTATAACATACATGGTAAATTTATTTCCTTAAGACACATTTTTGTGTCACAAAATCTACCTAGGATAAAAGTTTGTTCATACCGAATTGTCAAGGATAAATATGCTCTATTTTGAGCTAAGAATCAATCTAAGACATTACAATAATTTTTACATGAGTTATAGGACTCATAGGAATTTATGTATAATTATTTTTGGCATATAAATCTACTTTTACATACTATATGGTAATGTATAAATTATGGCCGAATGGTCTTGGTGAAGAATAGGTTTTAATGAGCTACTTATGCATATAAACTTATATTATAAAGTTTGGTGAGTTAAAAATATTTTATTAGTGCTTAAATGGCTAATTAATTAATTTATGATGCTGAAATGTAAATTTTACAAAGTTGGTGTATATACCATAAAAGCCGAGAGTAAAAGGTCCTTGGGATAAATATGATATAATATAAAGTTAGGAATCAAGTTTGGGAATTTTAGTTAATTTAAACAAGTGTTAAATTAACAATTTATAAAGTTTGGGGCTATTTTGTAATTTATAAAACTTATTATGGAAAGTTGGAGTTTAACATGGGGGGCGAAATCATAATTAGGAGGAATATATTGTACACTTCCGAAATTTAGAGAAATTAAATAATTAAACTATAGTTTATAAGTTATTAAGTAACTATTATAAAGTTTTGGGGTGAAAATGTAAATAAAGGAAAGTTTATGTCAAAGCCAAATTGATTGGGGTTAGATTTGTAATTTAAGAATATATATATATATATATATATTCGGCAATTAAAGGGAATTGAAATTAAAACTACAGTTTATAAGACATTATATAAAGGTTATAAGATTTTGTGGTTAAACTGTAATTATAGAAAATATTATATTAAGGCCGAAAGTTTGAGGGGCCAAATGGTAATTTTCAAAAAGTTATAATATTCAAAAATTATATACCAAAATATTAATGGTGGATTTGTAATTTAATTAAATAAGGAATTAAAACTATATAGTATAATGAAATCAGAATTTAAATGTTAAGTTTATGAATTAATGTGGTTGATTTGTAAATAACCGAAATATAAGGGTAATAATTTAGATTTAAATAAATATAGGTCCCATGTGGATATTTGGAGGAATTAGAAAGAAGAATTTTGATTTAAGGAATTATGGAATTAAAACTATGGCTTTTATAGTTATAAGGAATTTAAAGGTTACCAATAAATATTATTTATGGTTAAAAGGGGAATAATAAAAACTATAAGAATATTGTTCCATGTATGACATATAAATATAGTTGAGAAATTATAAAGTTGTTATGTCACCTAGACAATTAAAAACAAGTAACATAAATAGTACATGAATAAATAAATACATATATGTACATTAAAGGATTTATAAATAAATCAAGAAGGAATAACAATATAAGTTATTCATTAAGACTATATAATTGGAATATATATATAAGCACCTTAATTATCAATGAGGTTAAGAGGTTAAAAGAAACTATCTAAGTATGAAGAAATAAACCCCACATGAAATAACAAATATGAATTGTTGAATGATCCAAAAAAATTATTATACAAGGGTAACATAAATTAACCCTCTCAGTTAATCCTAATATAGGACAATACCTGACCAGACGTTGACCAGGATATATTCAACTGCAATCTACGGTGAACGGTATGGGATTCTTGCAACCTGTTTGCTACCGGATTACACCGACTTGTGTGCTATCTGTTGTTTGAAATAACGACCAAGATAAATTAATCTAAAATGTTGTATTACTCTTGTGCACTGTTGTGTTATTTTATGTGCGTGTTGATGCTAACTGTAACGTGTATGTCCCACGCATACAACACTACATTACCAGTGGATTAAATACCTGCGTTTTCTATACCGAGAACTTGTACTCAAGCTTCTCACTAACATCACTTTATAACAAACGTCGTTATCCTAAACGTGATAACCGACATTACACATTGTGTCTTTGATTAACATCCTTGGTTGACACCTAACAATTCTATAGTACGAGAACGAGGAGCCCAGTTGGATCTGGCCATGCATGCTACGGGAGTTGTACCTGTCTCAGGTCGTCTCCTATTCAATTTACGTCGCGACGGGAGTTTTGGGTGCACTATGTCACTCACCGGCTGCGTACCGGAACAATTCAAGTGGGGAGGAAGACTTTATTCCTCTCGAGGATTCGATACCCACCTCTTTAAAGTACAGGAGTTAACTATGTTATCTTCTGAGGGACTCATTACCCACCATTTTCTTTTAACAAGGTCACTATACCTTCACTATATTGACATACTCTTATACACCTGTCAGTCCCATCGTGTGGACCCGACTATTATCAAATGATTACAGTTCATCTAACTCGACCTTCTAAAGTCTTGTTCTATGTGACATCGTTGTCCTTGTATGGATACTTGTTATTATCATGTTATGCTTGTTTACAACTTTACAAAAATGAACTGCATGTATTCAACAAAGTAGTTGGTGTGGCCCAGTAGCCGATGGGCTGCACGTTTTCCATACCAGCATTGTTTGCTGAGCCCCTTTGGGGGCACCCCCATTTTTCAAGTACCTGAAGTTGCAGAGATTACCACACCGAGTGTAGGTGGGGTAGATCAAGCCATGAGAGTTTATTACTAGTTTTTGTTTTACTTAATTATTGTACCTTTGAGTTTGATTCCTAGTATCTCGGGTTGTATTCGTATTCAGACCGTGACTTTTGGAGATTTGTATTTGGAGTTAGCCTTGTTGGTCACAAGGGTGGCTAACGGCATTGTAATACCCCCGGTTATTGTAATTTATTCCGCTGCAGTTTATGTTTTATTGGGAGTGATCGTCGTTCAGGTTGTTGGATTTCGGGTTGGGGTGTTACACACAGGAATCCGAATCTGTGATCTTCATAGACATTGATCGCCTTATTATGCACATGCCTGGACCATGAAGACAATATCATTAGTTATTAAATTTTTATTCAAACATCTAAAACATCACCAATCAGTGCATTCAAAATATAAAAGGTAGAAGTCACTCACATGACGGCTGACTTGATAATCGACACATTCAACCAATCCCTCGTGAAACACTCCTAGAAGTCGGACATATATATCTCAAATCGATGTGTATCTCCTGCTTGAACTTGATGGTGAAATATCCGCTCGTGATCTTCCACAGTGAGGGAATCACAATGAGGTGGTAGCAGCAACAACGATGAGTGCAGAATCTTCATATTAGTCGACAAGCCGGCCAATATTCTTTTCTCCACCAAATCAGGTCTAAGCACGAAATTCGTGGATGCCTTTGATTGAACAGGTGCAGCAATTCTTTTTCCTTTTCCCTTATCAGTTTGGTCGGCTCATATCCTATGATATTAACTAATTAAGTATATGGATGCAAGGTGGTACATCAATAGTTTTATAGCAACGGTTAAGAGTAAATACTGCCCAGGGAGTTTGACCAATCGAACTGGCCACTACTGTCGCAGTTTGTGCGGAACGCAAGGTAGGTCTTCGTGGGATCGGCACCGGTGGTAAATGGACGTCACCATGCTCTGCAACAAAGTCGTCCAGAAGCACTCGTGCGTGGTACTGTCGGAGTGGTTCACCGTGCACAATATCACTTGGAACTGAAGGGAAAAGTTTTCCCATGCCACCATGACCTCGTCTTCTCCAATTTGTAAAAACAACGTGCACTCAGTGGGTGCCTGAATGTTATGTGGAACTTGTTTAGATAAAAATTGTGAATTCCTTGTTCTATTATGATATTAGTGATCAAGTGAAAAATCTTAATGTCATGTACTCAATTGAAATGTTGGTCTAACCTTTAGAGATGCATGGGGAAATGGCTCAGCCGAGTGGACACTACTTCCCACTACCGGTGCACTCTGCTGCTGAATGGGTGACTCAACTGGTGGTCGAGAAACCTCTTGGCTGCTATGCTTCTGTGACTGTAGCCTTGACATAGCTGAGCGATCCTCTCGTCGACGCTCTGGAATCCTCTGCTCCATCTCAGCCATCGCTCTTAGGTGCTCCTCGTAGCTAATCGTCCTTCCCTGTGCACTTCTGGACTCGGGTACGCCAAATGCTTGGCGGATACCTACGTGCCCACCAAACCCAATGGCACGACCTGGATGATCCTTCTTACCAAGAGCGTGTAAGAGGATCATCATTCCTCTGTGAGGTCCAGGTGCCCTGGGTGAGCTGAGAGCTTAATTCACCCTAATACAACACACAAATACATTATTAGTTTAACATAAGTTCATATACAAATGAAATGAACAGTTCGACTAAAAATGAAATGATATCACTTACCATTTGAGCAATAACTGCTCGCGGCTTCATCGTATTGAGGATTTTCGGGAGTAGAGTTCTTCGGAATGTGGCTTAACTCCCACACTTTCATTCTTCTGCCACTGGTATCCAATGAGCCATCCGTGGGCAGATATCCCTTTTGCTCACATTCTGGTACCCTTTGAGCAATACTTTTTCCACCTAAGTGTGAGGGTACAGATTCTTCTTAGCATTGGCTTGTTGTTGCGCACGGAGAGCCCATAAATAATATGATCATGTTTATGAAATTGAACACAAAAAAACATAAGAAATTAAGAGTATTTTATGTATGTATGACAATAAAGTGCACCTGGAACTCCGGGTGTGATGACTCAACAAATTGTACCCATTGCTCTTCGGTGATGCCCTCGTAAACCTCTCATGGTGGTCTCTCCGCCGAGACCATGATCTGGAGCATCTGGATCTTCTGGATCAGGCATCTTGTAGATGTACTTGTCAGCCAACTATTCTTGTGGTCTTGGAACTGTTTGACATCGATGATAGCACATCCTTTTTAAGTGTGGGATCCACGGAGAAACGAGACTACATACATGATCATTCAGTTAGTAAAGTGAACATATATTCTATTATTTCACAAAAGATCATAGTAATAATGTAGAGATTTACTTGAAGATGCTCAACATAGTATCCTTCAACGCTTGAGGCACTTGCTTCCAGTTGTGGTTTATGTTACAATATGTCTTCACCAAATGGCTACCATAAGCGACGAAGTCATTCTTTCAATTTCCATGAGGTTGGTTGTACTCATTGAATTACACCGGTTTTGTAGGAGGGCCCTTGTTATCCTTCAGCCCACGTGTGGGACCTCTCTTCTTTTGCTTCTTGGCCTCTGGTGGGACAACTGACGGCTCTTCGGTTTGCTGTGAAGGGCCAACCTCAGTCTCGCGTACAACTGCCTGGGCGTTCTTTCTCTCTCCTCCTCTTGTGACCCGCTTACTTGGTCTCTACTGCTGTGGCTCAGGTTCTCCAGTCAAGAGAAACTGTCCAACGGAGTCATCCATAGGGTGATCATCCACTGCAAAAAAAATAATAAAGCATTTTCATCAGATAAAGTCATTATATAAATTAACATAAATACTATGAAGCATAACAATAATAGTTAAGATGACATTACAGTCTACATTCTACTAACAACATTACCTGACATGAAAACATAAATCATTTCATATTTTCTACCCAAACACCCTCATCATGGTCTGATCGTGCGTAGAGCAAATCATTTTCGGTAACATCAATCGAATCCGGTAATCCAGTAGGAAACAAGGATGTTTCCTCTACGGTTTCATTGTCATCGTTATCCTCATTTTCATTTTCGATTACAACCGGCCTTCTTCCTCCCCCCCCCATGGAAGAACAACAGACATCTGTAGTCTTTCGGATCCTTAACACCAACATTATTCGCAATCCTTTCCCAGAACAAATTGATCATCCTTATAACCGACACGTGAAAGGTCAACCAAGGTAAGCCCTCTATCATTTTGGTACCTGCGTCGGTTGTCCACCCACTTGCACCGGAACAACAGAAAGGAATCAATGTCGTAGTCTAGTTCCCAGATGTCCTCGATGACACCATAATACCAACTAGAGTAACTAACTGGTTGAGATCGGTTACCGCTGTGGTACTCAGTGGTAGCAGCTTCAATTTTTACCCCACTATTCTGGTTTATCGATTTGGCATCTTGGCGTGTAGTGTAGTATGTATACCCACTAATATCATACCCCTCAAATGATGTAATATTAGCTTCAGGTCCGATTGCCAAACATCTGATCTCTTCACTTACAACTTCTGGATCTGATGATGCTAATGTCAACACATGATCTTTAAACCATTGGATAAAAACTTAGTTTTGTTCTTTTGTCAGCCAAATGTGGTCTTTCAAAGGATTTTGATGCCTTAACTCAACCATATGGGTTTCGAAATAAGGTTCATCAACCTCAAGATGTTGTAAGACAAACAAATGTGCTTGATGAATAAGTTGACGCGAAACTTGCACGATCTTTCTACCAATGACACCTTTACCCTTAAACCTGTCATAGTGTCGTGGTTTTGGGATACCAATTGACTCTACTGCACTCAAATAATCGGTCACAAATTTCGTGACTTCCTCAGTCATTGTTGCTTCAACAATGCTCCCCTCTGGTCTATACCTATTCTTCATTCTACTTTTCAGAATACCCATGTACCGTTCAAAAGGGTACATGTACCGTAACTATACCGGACCACAAAACTGTATCTCTCGAACGATGTGCACAATTAGATGCACCATTATGTCAAAGAAAGATGGTGGGAAATACATCTCAAGTTGACATAATGTGACAACAATTTCACGTTGTAGATCATCTAGAGAGGTTACGTCAATTGCCTTGGAGCAAACAACGTTGAAAAAGAAACATAACCGAGTTAAAGCATTTCTGACATCAGATGGCAATATCCCTCGGATTGCGACTGGAAGAAGATGTAAAATCAGTACACGATAATCGTGAGATTTCATGCCTAAAAGTTTTAAATCCTTCATCGATAAAATGTTCTTCCGGTTTGAAGAGTACCCAGACAATACTTTTACCGAGTGCAGACATTTGTAGAAACTAATCTTTTCAGCCTTTGAGAGCGTGTAGCATGCAGGAGGTAGGTATATTCGTTTCCCATTCTCTTGTGGGTATAACTCCTTTCGTATACCCATGGTTTGCATATCCTTTCTAACTTTCAATCTGTCTTTTGTTTTGCGGGTATATTGGGCAAAGTCCCACTCACTGCCTCACCAACGTTCTTCACAATGTGCATGATGTCTAAGCAGTGTCTCACAGGAAGATGACGCCAATAAGGTAGATCCCAAAAGATAGAACACTTTTTCCAAATGTTTTTCGCCGGTTTTGATGTGTTTCCAAATACATTTGCAATGTCCTTAACCTTTTCGTACACTTCCTCAGATCTCAAAGGTAGACGGGCCACACGAGTATCGGCTTGACCATTGAACAACTTTCTCTTCGTTACTCGATAAGGGTGATCTTTGGGGAGAAGACGTCGATGACACATATAAACATTCTTCCCACAATGTTTTAAACGGTCCGAACAAGTGTCTTCCTCGCATATGGGACATGCAAATGTTCCTTTAACCGTGTAACCGGACAAATTCCCATACGCAGGGAAGTCATTGACGGTACAGAACAACAAAGCCTTGAGCGTGAAATTCTCTCTTGCATAAGCATCATATACCACAGTCCCCTCATTCCACAATAGCTTCAGATCATCTATCAGAGGGGCAAGATACACATCAACGTTATTACCTGGCTGCTAGGGACCAGATATCAGGAGAGATAACATGATGTACTTTCGTTTCATACACAACCATGAGGGCAAATTGTAGAACACTAGGAGAACAGGCCATGTACTGTGTTGACTACTCAACGTGCTGTGCGAGTTTCATTCCTGAAGATTCCTAGATGTTGGTGCTGATCTGCAACTCAGAAGGTGTCGGTGGTCTGAGTTCAGAACTGAGGACGAACGGGGAGAAGGGAAAGACCAGAATACCCAAAGGTAGAACCTTTATTATAATCACGTATAACAATAGTTACACAAACACGTATACAATACGAATACAAACCCTCTCGTCAAGAACACTATCTTGACATAACTCACACGTAACTTGAGTTCTGAACTCAAGTTACTTACAACTTAATCAGCAACAAAACTCTCCTGGGATTGACTCTACAATCTCACTCTTTCTCTCTGTTTCTCACTATATTCGCCCTTACTATATTTCTCCGCAGATTACCTTGTATTTCCCTTTTTTCTTTTGTGTTTCAATCCCCCACTTTCTAACCTAGACTTTCTTCCTCTTATATAGATACAAAGACTGTGTGAGAATTTATCATCCAAGATTTTATCTTTAACAGCTAGATAAAATCTTGTTAACTATTCTATCTTCTTTTCTGTTCGTCAGATCAAGACTGACGGACTTCGCTCCAGGCTGGTCTTAAAACAGGCTTCAGTATTGAACTGAGTTTGTCGATCAAAATAACATCAACAATTTCCCCCTTTTTGATGCGGCAAACTCTGTAAGTCTTGAACTTCTTGAACTGATGAATGTTCCCCCTGAATTGTTGTAAACTCTATAAGTCTTGATCTAATGAATGTTCTCCCTGAGTTGTAGAGTACGCATGTTCAAGACCACTTTCCCCCTTTTGCCAAATCAAAAAGGAATTAAGTGATAAACCTTATGGATTGGGGGTAGTAATGCATCATGGTGAGATCACTGGGAAGGAGATGATAATTCTGAAGGAGGTGAAGTGCCTTCTTGACGAGTCTGGTAGGTCCAATTTGACTATGGTACCCAAACTTGTTTGATCTCAGTTGTAGGCTCAGACTTAAAGTGATTGATAGGAACCCACCTTTTAGTGTGCAGTCTTTTGATTTCAAATGAGTTCTGCCTTGATGATTTTTCACGCAATTGTTTTCTCAACAATTTGGGACACCATCTAACCTTGTGTCCTAGCTGGTGGCAATATCGGCATGAGTGTAATCTTGGCTGATGTCTCACAGTTACTATCTGTAACTTCTCAGTCGTAGACTGAGAGAATGTCTTGGACTTATATCCCAAGCCGCATTTATCTAAGTTATTATTCTGCATCATTTGCTTCAAATTCACCTTCCCGGTATACCAAGTTGGATTAGCAGGAGTCTGAAGTTCTAACTTTCGATTTGCCTTGGCTACCATGTCTGAAAGTGTTTCGCATTCTCTTTTTAGTGATTTGTTGCTATCCAAAAGAGAATTTATCTCTTCCTGTACCCAACAAGGAAGAGTGAGAATCCTAGTTTCTAGAGGACTTACAAAGTTAATCCCTAGCTTATCTAGACTCTCAATGACACGATTATTGCTTTCAGTCGTAGACTGACTCAAACTTTTCACCTTAGCCCTGAGTTCTTTAATCTCAGTATCATACTGATTCTTCAAGGATTTTATCTCAGAAAGTGCAGAGGTTAGCTGAATAAATATCTCTTCCTTCCCAAGAGTATCCTTCTCTTTTATGTTGTACTCAGTATTGATGTCATCATCTTCGTGAGCAACTGCCGTCAAACACATCTGCGCGTACTCCCCGGGTTCTGAGTCTGTATCTGAGATATCCTGTCCCCATGCAGCTGCAGCTGTATCTGTGTGTTTCTTAATCTTCTTCTGAGAGTTTTCCTTCTGCTGGAGAGGACAATCCTTGACAACATGACCAGGCTTATTACACCTAAAACATGTGTTTTGTCCCTTCTTTGACTTACTCTGTTGGTTTGACCTTTGTTTTCTACTGCTCAGCCTCTGTATGATGTTCATAATCTTAGAGATTTCCTCATCTACGTCACAATCCTCATCTTCTGATATTGTGGTAGTATCACGTGCGTTTAGAGCCAGATCCTTAGTTTGAGTAATAGTGTTTCCTCTCATCTTACCTTCGTACACCGTCAGTTCTGATCCCAGCTCTTCGAAAGACAACTTGGATAAATCCTTTGTGGACTCCAAAAGTGTGGTAAAATTTAGCCAGTCTTTACCAAGGCTATCCAGAATTCTTTCGTTCACCACATCATTGTCAAGAACTACCCCGACAGTTTTGAGCTCACACAAAATCTTGTCAAATCTCTCAAGTGTTTCAGATATAGTCTCACAGTGTGACATCTTGAAGCTATCAAGCTGTCTCTTGAGCTGTTTGCCCTTAGCCTTTTTAACTGAATCTGTTCCAGCATATGCGGTTTTGAGAAATTCCCAAACTTCTTTAGCAGTGCGCAATCCCAACACCTTTTGTTGGTCTGAGTCTGATAATGACGACATAATGATCCTCCGAGCTTGCCTGTTCTTACTTATCAGCTTATTGTCGTTTTCACTCCAGCTAGCCCTAGGTTTCTCCTTGGTAACTCCGTCCTGCTCAAACTTCAGCTTCAGGTCACCTTCAGTCACCACGTCCCACAATTGGAGATCGATAGAAATCAGTTGATCTTCCATCTGTTCGCACCAACTGATGTAGTTGAACTTTGTCAGCTTTGGAGGCTTAACATAGTAGGAATTCATCACGATCAACCCTGAAGAAGTTTCTTCTGCGTCTAGGGTAACCTTGCTCTGATACCAATTGAAGATTCCTCGATGTTGGTGCTGAGTCTGCAACTCAGAAGGTGTCGGTGGTCTGAGTTCAGAACTGAGGACGAACGGGGAGAAAGAAGGGAAGACCAGAATAGCCCAAAGGTAGAACCTTTATTATAATCACGTATAACAATAGTTACACAAACACGTATTCAATACGAATACAAACCCTCTCGTCAAGAACACTATCTTGACATAACTCACACGTAACTTGAGTTCTGAACTCAAGTTACTTACAACTTAATCAGCAACAAAACTCTCCTGGGATTGACTCTACAATCTCACTCTTTCTCTCTGTTTCTCACTATATTCGCCCTTACTATATTTCTTCGCAGATTACCTTGTATTTCCCTTTTTCTCTTTTGTGTTTCAATCCCCCACTTTCTAACCTAGACTTTCTTCCTCTTATATAGATACAAAGACTGTGTGAGAATTTATCATCCAAGATTTTATCTTTAACAGCTAGATAAAATCTTGTTAACTATTCTATCTTCTTTTCTGTTCGTCAGATCAAGACTGACGGACTTCGCTCCAGGCTGGTCTTAAAACAGGCTTCAGTATTGAACTGAGTTTGTCGATCAAAATAACATCAACAATTCCATCAGTACATAACCCAAGCCTCAGATTCCGATCTTCAGGTCCGAAATGTTCTTTGTACCGTCTGTTAATGTTTCTCCACTAAGGCCCATCTGCTGGATGTCTTAATTTCTCATCACTCTTTCTACCCTCCTCATGCCATCGTAAGTTCTTTGCATCTTTCGGATTCGCAAACAACCGTTTGAATCTGGGTATAATCGGTAAATACCAAAATAGTTTAGCTGGAGGGCTTTTTTTCTGAACGGAGGAGTACTCACCATCTTTATGCTTATACCGGGACAACGAACATTTCGGGCAATTGTCCAGATGTTCGTATTCACCCTGTACAACACACAGTTGTTTGGACACACGTGAATTTTTTTGTACTCTACTCCCATTGGACATACCAATTTCTTTGCCTCATAGGTGGTAGAGAGACCGTTCTCATCCGGTAGCATATCATGAATCAGCTCGAGGAATGCCGTGAAACCTTTGTCACTCAATCCATATCTTCCCTTCAGGTTGAACAAATTCAATATAGCTGTCAATTTCGTGTACTTAGTGCACGTAGGATACAACGCCGTCTTGGATGCGTCCAACAACCTTTGATACTCATCCGGCCGGTCGACAAAATTATCCTCAACGTTATCAAGCATCTCGTCTATTTGCTCTTCATGATAAGTCGGCTCACTGTCATTGACTCCGGAAGCGCTTGGGAGTTCCGACTCGACAGAATCAAATGTGTGGTCAGTTGACTCGGTTCTCATCCTCTTTCTATCATTAATGTACGAGGACCCGACATTATGTTCAACACTTTCTCCATGAAAAGTCCATCTCCTATATAGTGCATGAAACCGCGGGTCTTCAGATGGAATTCAATTTCCTTAACGTTTGAAAATTTCCTTACGACACCGCAGTCAACATAAGGACAAGGTATTTTATCCGCCTTTGTCATGTCTTTGTGCTGCACTGCCGCTTTGCAAAACTCTTTCAACATCTTGTCAAAGTGATCCCCTCGATCACCGTACATCCAGTCACGCTCCATACTATATTTGAAACACAAAATACAGTACGATTAATACCATATACTCAAAATGAAAATGTTTTTGTACCATTGATTGTATTTGTTTCCATGTATTTATACTCTAATAAAGTGTGACTGGATGCGTATAAAATAAGCTAGCTAGCCTAACTCTAAGGTTTCAACATAAATTATATACTAGCACCTATATTATCTCAATACATAATCAATTATCAAACAAAAAGCAAAGTTTAGTTGCTTACTTGTACACAGAAGAGGAAACTGCAACGGTGACGAAGAAGGTGGAAAACAAGAGAGGTGGTTCACGGACTTAACTGTAGTGAGACCTGATAAACAAAAAATTTAGATATTGTTATACATATACACATGCATCAAACAATATTAATTACGAAGAGATTTTGTTAAAAAAAAATTGGCATGACCTTTGCATAATTTTACCTATCCCATGCTTATTATTAAGCATTCACCAACCATTCATCAACACAAATTTCCATCACAAATCAAACCAATACCAAATTTATTCATCAAACCAAATTTTAAAAATTTGTGGAAATCAAATACAAAGTAAAAAAGAGAAAAAGATAAGTTAGATTATATTACCGATTCTTCCAACTCCGCTTTCAATCTACCGTGCAATGACTGAGGAGTTTCTTAACCACTTCTCTGTAGATAGAATAGAAACTCATTAGTTTACATATGATAATTGTTTGTAATTAGGATTGCAAAATTATACATAATGAGCTAAAAAGATGAAGATTAGGTTGAGTATATTACGGGTTCTCAAATGAAATGTATTCAGCCCCGTACTACTTCAATCTAGTGAACCCATTTAGTGATTTCCCTCTACAAGTACACATCCATGCTTATTATTAAGCATTCACCAATCATTCAACAACACACATTTCCATCATAAACCAAACTAATATATACCAAATTTATTCATCAAACCAAATTCCAATAATTTGTGGAAATCAAATACAAAGTACAAAAGAGAAAAAGGATAAGTTAGATTATATTACCGGTTAGTAAATGAATTGTTCTCCGCTCCGCTTTCAATCTACCATGAAATGGTTAAGGAGCTTCTTAAGTATTTATCTGTAGAGACACAAATACATATAGATACAAGAGAAACTCAGTAGTTGTGTATGTTCCTTATATGCAGTTAGGTTGCAAATTTACAGTGAGTGAAGAGATAAGTTTTAAAAAATTTACCGGTTCCTAAATGAATTGTTTTCAGCCCCTCTTCTCAATCGGGCGTGTGAGACGCGTGTAGCAGTACCAATCTCTACAGTGGCAACACAGACGCAAAATAAATATGAATTGAGGGCGTAAAACTATATTGCTTACAATGTTTATAATTAGCTTATAATTATAAGCACAAATAATGCTCAAACATTGTTCCACCCCATATATAAGCATAATAAATCTAGCCCAAATATGCTAACCTAACTATACTTAAAAGAAGGGCAAAAAACAGCAAAAAAATTCACTCGGACATTTCGTCAAACACCTTGTGTGCATACAAAAATGTATTAGTTTAACAACCAAATCTTGCAAAGATTTGACACACACAATAAATATCAGCATCCACAATCACAATGTGACAAGAATCTGTCAATTTTAACAACCCATTTACAATTTTTTAATCAAAACAGAAACTAACAGATTTGGGGTTTTTTTTACCTAGGCAGCCTCTGTTGTTGCTGGTGCTGCAACTGCCGACGCGACAACCACTGATGGCGGCGACGACCGGCGAAGGCGGGAGGAGGGCGACGACGTCGGAGCTGTGGCGGCCTTGTGGTGGTGGTCTGCGTCGGGGCTGATGAAATCGCCGGTTGAACAGAGAAGAGGGGTGGGTTTGGGTATACTGTGCGCGTAACTGCGTCGGGGCTGGGTGGGGGTCTTTTTAAACGACCTATTTCGGCGGTTCCTAACGAAGAACCGCCGAAATATGATAAAATAAAAAAAAGGAAAAATATAAAAACTCCTATTTCGGCGGTTTCTAGTAAGGAACCGTCGAAATAGGTCTTTTTTATTATTAAAGAGGGCCTATTTCGGCGGTAGGTTCCCAAACTTTTCAGAAACCAACCTATTTCGGCGGTTTGTTAACAACCGTTGAAATAGGGGCGCCGAAATAGGCCATTTTTCTACTAGTGTAGCAATAGGTTGTGGTTTAGTAAAATATCGGCCAACTAATTTTTTGTCGGAACAAAAGTTAGTTGAATTAACTTTCGTCTTTTAGAAAATGATAATGAAGACCAATGTGTTTTGTTCGAGAATGTTAAACTAGATTTTCAGATATTTTAATGGCACTGGTGTTGTCACAATAAATGAGAATGTTATCCTGAAGAACAAGATAGTCTTCTAGTTGTTGCCTCATCTAGAGTAGTTGTGCATAACAAGTTGCAGCAGAAACATACTCCGCTTTGGCAGTAAAAAGGGTAACTGAAGTTTGTTTTAGGAGGACCAAGACACTAAACACAAACCAAGGAATCGAGCATGACTAGAGGTACTCCTTCGATCCAGGAGGGACCCATCAACATAATCACTATAACCTTGTAAAGTAAAAACATAAGAGCGAAGGTACCATAAGGAAAATTGGTGGTGCCTTTATGGTAGTGAAAAATTCTCTTCAAGCCTTAAGGTGGGATTGTTTTTGTTCTACTTGGAAGCATGTACACAAACAAACTGCATGGAGTATGTCAGGCTACTGGCAGTGAGATAGAGCAAAGATTCTATCATGCCTCTATACTCTGTGGCATTGACACCGACTCCATCTGTGTCTTGATGGAGTCTATCAGTTGTTCCCTATGGAAGTAGACATGCTCTTGGTGACGATATCAGCAAGCTGGAATCGTAGTCTTTGGAAACATGAGCCTGCTTGCTTTCTAACAAGATTCATAGAAGGACTCTATTTGCTTTTTGCACAAGATCCATAAATGGAGTCTACTTGTATGACCACATCTCAACTTGCTGTGTCAAGAGGTTGATGCTTTACCTGTCAAGATGACTGAGGTAGAAGACAACTTGCGGAAGAAAGGAAATCTTTGATTGAGAAGAAAGGAGAAGAGTCTATTACAGTGGAGGTGAAGAGGACGAGGTTGAGTAGTAAAACCCGACTAAGTCTCGGTACTGTTACTCTTAGTCTATCCTACTATATATATATATATATCTGTACAAAATATACTAGCTATGTTAAGACAACATATGTAATACATATAATTATACATTATACTATATACATGCTTTCCTAATACCCCCCTCAAGGCTTAGATTTTTACAAAATATAAGGCTTGGTTTCAGATAAAGGACATGCCGAGTTTAGTCTATCCTAATATATATATCTGTACAAAATGTACTGTCCTTATTAAGACAACATATAACTATACATTATACTATATACATGCTGTCCTAATACCCCCGTCAAGGCTTAGATTTTTACAAAATATAACGCTTGGTTTTAGATAGAAGACATGCCGAGTTTGGGCAATGTTGTCTTGTACACTTTCCCAGTCAAGGGCTTTGTCAATATGTCCGCCAGTTGTTTGGAACCTAGAACATTGTCTACTTGAATGAAACCCACCTGCAGTTGCTCTAGCACATAGTTAGGGATGACAACGGGTCGGGTTTGGGTCGGGTGATGCCCCACCCGACCCATCACCCGTTTTTCACCCGCATCACCCGACCCGACCCGTCACCCGCAACTTCATCACCCATCACCCGTTTCACCCGTCACCCGCGGGTGAACCCGTCACCTGTGGGTGAAACGGGTGAACCCGTTACCCGTTTATATATATTTTTTAGCAATTTTTTTTTGCTTTTAACACTTTATATAAGCTGAATTTTTTAAAAAATCATTCATATTTGTTCAATAATATGTAGCACATAATCTAATATCAATAACATAATTAAAACATAGAGTATTAGCCAAAATATTTCTAAATTATCTCAACAAATATGAGATAAGTATATATTTTTATTTAATATAAGTACATACGGGTGACGGATCGGGTGAACGGGTGAAAAATCTTCACCCGACCCGACCTGTCATCCGCACCCGTTTCACCCGTCACCCGTTTATTTCGGGTTTTCACCCGTTTTTACGGGTTGGGTGAAACGGGTACCCGTCACCCATTGCCATCCCTACACATAGTGACAGTCAAGCTCTATGTGCTTCGTTCGCTCGTGTGCAATTGGGTTATTGGTGATGTGAATGGCATAAAGATTGTCACACTTCAACGACACTGGTTTGATGTTTGGAACTTTGAGCGTGTAGTAGCCGAGTTAACCAGCTCAATTCTATGGTGACTTGCCTCATTGATCTGTATTCTGCTTCGGCTGAGGAGAGGGCGATGTAGATCTGTTTCTTGGACTTCCAACTGAGAGGAGAACTTCCAAGAAGGATGAAGTAACCTGAAATGAACTTTTGTGAGATTGGGCATGAGGCCCAATCAAAATCACAAAAGCCAGTAAATTCAAGTTAGTATTCTTATTAAATGAAATACCGAAGCTTGAAGTTCCTTTTAAGTAAGAAAGTGTGTGGAAAGCAGCATTTAGATGAGCACTAGTAGGTTTTTAAAGAAAGTGACTTAAGTATTGGACACTGTATGCAAGATCAGGTTGAGTGTTAACTAGGAAATTCAATTTTCCTATCAATCGTCTATAGACAGTAAGGTCTGGAAGGAGTTCACTGTTTTGGATACAACTTCTGATTAAGTTGTAAGGGAGCCACTACTGACCAACAATCCTGCATATTATAGTCAAACAATCTTTGTTGTGCATATTTACGTTGGGACATTATCAACCTGTCTTTTGTTTCAATAAACTCCGTACCAAGAAAGAAATTCAATCTGCTCAAATCTTTTATTTCAAAAGCAAGATACAGTTGTGTTTTCATATCTTGTATCTCTTTTCTATTGTTACCAATTACCAAAATATCATCAACGTACACTGCCAGAAAAGTGTGGTGACCATGTTATTTCTTTATGAAGATAGAGTAATCATTTCTAGATTGTGAGTATCCAAGAATTTTTAGAAATCCTTCTAACTTTTCATACCATTGACGTGACACTTGCTTAAGTCCATATAAGGACTTATGTAGCTTATATACTTTGTTAGATCCTTCCACTTCTAATCCTTGAGGAATTTTCATATATATATATATATATATATATATATATCTTTCATTAAGATCACCAATGCATTATTGACATCAAATTTGTCAATAATCCATCATCTCTTAACTCCTAGGATAATAAGGGCTCTAACTGTTGTTGAGTTTTACTACGGGTGAGAGGGTCTCCTCGCTGTGTGAAGCCACGAACAACTAAGCATTCTTTGAAACACTCGAAGGACCCATCAACCTTAAACTTGGTTTTATAGACCCATTTGCACGTAATGAGCTTCTTTCCTTGGGGAAGGGTTACAATTGTCCATGTTTCATTTTCTTGTAAGGCTTGAAATCCATGTGGCATGGCTTAAATCCATCTAGGGTCTTTTATTGCTTCTTCGTAGTTGGTGGGCTATTTTAAAGTCAAAATTTGGTCTAGTAGTTTGGTGGGGGTGGAAGGAACAGAAAGGGCAGTGATTGTGTGTTTAGGAATCATGTTAGTTAGAGTTTCAATGGGAAGATGAGAATCAGACAGAGGGGAGATGTTTTGATGTTGAAGTCTGTTGGTGAAAATGCTAGAGAATGGGTCATGTTCTTAATTTCTTGTAGAACAGATGTAATCTTGGAGTTTTGTGGGTAGTCCAGAAACTCTAGAAGTTCTTCCAAGATTGTTATTTGTGTTTTATGTGAAGTGTTCAGCCTCAGTTGTGTGTGTTTCTATTTGAGTACAATGAGTTTTAGAGTTAAGGTCTTCTGAGTGTATATTTACAGAACCTGAGTGTGTGTTTTCAGATTCTGTTTCTTGTGTGTTTGCAGAATTGGTTGTGTCTGTGGTGTTATCTTTGTGTTTCAGAGGTGATGGGACAAGAGATATGCATTTGAGTGGTTTTATAGAAGGAAAAGGATCAGAGAAGTAGGGTTCAATGGCATCATGGGAAGTCATTTGAGATTGTGTGGGAAACAGTTGGGAAATGTCATCTGGTTGGTCATGCCTGATGGTGCGCTAGGTTTTGTCTTTTTGAGGGTAGATAGACTAAAAAATGTAATGTCTCTGTTGAGGCTTATTTTTCCTGAATCTAGATTCATGATTTTATAGCCTTTTGTAGTTTTCCCATTTTCTAAGGGAATGCTAGCAGTAGACCTTGGGTCTAATTTTCCTCTGTTTGGGCTGATGTTTGTGACAAAACACAAACACCCAAATTTTTTGATTTGTGTATAATCAGGAATTTTGCATACATTTTTTGGTAGGGTGTGAGATTTCTAATTGTTTTGCTGGGGATTCAGTTTATGATGTATGCATCATGCTCTAAAGTGTGCCTCTAGAATTTTGGTTCAAGCCCGGATTGGAAAAGGAAAGACCTGGTTATTTGCATTAAATGTCCTTGCTTTCTCTCAACCACTTCATTTTGTTGGGGTGTGTGAGAGGAGGTAGTTTGATGTGTTATCCCTTTTGAATTTAGAAATGTAATGCCTTCTCTAGATACCCCTAATACTTTGGCATTGTCTGACCTAATGAAATTTACTATGTGTTCAAAATGATGTTCAACAAATATTATGTATTCCTTTATGAAATTAAGGGCTTCTGATTTTTGATTTTGAAGCTTTACCCATGTTCCTCTTGTAAAATCATCGAATAATGTCAAAAAATAGCGGTGTCCCTCAATAGTTCCAGTCCTCATAGGACCACATATGTCTATATGTAACATGAAGGGTATACACTTTTTATTTCAGAATTTGGAGATTTTAGCCGTTTTCCTTTGGCTTTGAAACAAGTGGTGCAAGGTAAAACTTCTACAGAAGGAAAATCTATGCCTAATTGGATCTTTGACAGCTTATGACTAGGGATATTCCCAAGTTTACTATGCCACAACAGAAGCTCTTTTCAAGCATGACTACTCTCTATTTTTCCTTTTGAAACTAATACAGTAGATCTAGGTTTCCTAGTTTCTTTCAGAAACGTTTCTAAACATATGGGATCTAGAAAGAATAGACCCTGTTGTTTGTAACCAACTCTACATTGACACTTAGTCTCACAATCCTACAAGAAGCAATCGTTTTTGGAAAAGATAAGGTCTACATTCAGTTGAGCTATTAGCTTACTTACAGAAATCAAATTAAACATGAAGGCGTGGACAAATAGAACATCAGGTAAATAAAACCTTCACACAGTCTAGCACTACCAAAATTATCAACTTTGCATTTTTGGCCATCAGGAAGTGTCAATTATGTACTTTCAGGCAATGATATAAAGTTACGTATCACATTTCTATTTCCTGTCACATGCTCTGAAGCTCCATAATCAAATATCCACAGTTTATGAAGAGCTTCAGTTAAACATTCATTGCCAGATTGTAATTTAAAAGATAGGTTGAGATACAGTTACCAGAGAAACTCCCGAAGGAGTTTACACTTTGGTTCTGGTTGCTGTTGATGTTTTTCTGTTAAATGTAAGTGGTGAGTTGATCTACTTGCTCCAAGGTCAGGCCAGCCACTGGGGAAGTTTCTTGAACTTGTAATTTTTGGTATTGAGTGTCTCTTGGTGTTTGATCAATGATGGGTCCTGCTGCCTATTGGGAAGACTCTTCTAGTTTTCACCCTCAAGAAATCTTACATTCCACTAGCATTGGGACCGGGTATGTCCCAATTTGGCGTAATTGGTGCATTTTGGTGTGGTTCTTCTTCCGGTCGTGGAGGAATTAGCATTGCTGGTGGGTGATTATCTATTCGCGTTTCTCCCCGTGAATTTCTTGATAGAGGGTGTGGATCTGTTGGCCAAGACTAAGCTGATATCCTCATTCTAGTTTTCTGATGTGCTACGCTGCTTTTCATCTTGAGCCACCAAGTAATATGCTTGTTCAAGATTAGGAAGGGGACTCATTAACAGTATTGCACCTTTAGCTTGCTTGAAATCCTTATTCAAGCCATCCAAGAACTTCATTATTTGACCCACTTGCTCTCGTCTTTCTATATCAGAAGCTGTTTCACATGTACAACTCAAAATTTTCCTCGAGCTACTTAACGGATCCCAGGTCTTCTGGAGCCTAGTGAAGTAGGTACTTACCGAATTGTTGTTTTGTTGAAGCGCAGTTATCTCCTTTTGAATTGCGTAGATTTCAGGACTGTTGATCAAATCTTACCTTTTGCAAAGCTTCACCCACATCTGATGGGTGTTGTCACAATAGACGATACTCTCCGCAATCTCTTTATCTACTGAGTTCAAGATCCACGCCATCATAGCATTATTGCTTCTTTCCCACACTGGATAGAGCTCCGACAACCTCTCCGGCTCGGTGATTTGACCGTTAACAAGCCCGAACTTATTCTTGGATTTTATGGTTATGGTCGCCATTCGCTTCCACTGATCAAATGCATGGCCCTTGAATTTGACTCCAAGCTAAGTGAAGGATTGTCGGCTAGGTGTAAGACAATGGGTCATTCAGATCTTGGCTCTGGAAAGCTAGGGTTTCTTTCTATCTCGACTCGGCTTCGTCCTCTTCATTCACGACGATTTCATCTTCATTCCCGTTTTTAGTGTCGTCGACCATTTTGTGTGTGAATCAGTCTTTCTTGAGCGCTTGCTCTGATACCATGTCAAGATGACTGAGGTAGAAGACAACTTGCAGAAGAAAGGAAATCTTTGATTGAGAAGATAGGAGAATAGTATATTACAGAGGAGGTGAGAGACGAAGGTCGAGAAGTAAAACCCGATTGAGTCTCGGTACCTTTACTCTTAGTCTATCCTAATATTAGCTGCACACTTAGACAACCTTCACTTTGAGAGAACCTGTCTTTATATCAATAGTTTGCGAAATACTGAAGAGAATAGAATTAAGTCTGTCGAAATCTGAGAAATACTTAAAAGACTAAGTCGGAGTCTTGTTACCGAATGAACTTCATCTACCTTAAACTGTGAAGGGTTACCTATTGATCTAACTCCAATGATTTCTCCTTGGTTGTTGCTACTCAAGGTAACCATACCTCCTTTATAGATTGAAAGTGTGCTGAATTTAATAGGATTTCTAGTCTTGTATCTAGAGCACCCACTTTCTAAGTACAAATAGTCCATCTCCTTGCTTGCTTCCATCTACAAAAAAAAAATCACTTGTTAGTTTTGGAAACCCGAATATATGTGGGTTCCCTTTTTAAACTAGATTGTTTCAACTTTTCTCGTGCCTCAAGAATTAGATTTATCTGATTGATATTGAACGAGAGATCTTTGTGCAGCTTTTCACAGGAAGAGTCTTTATGACCAAAGGTACCACAATAAGTACAAACATTCGTAGGAGGAAGATTCACATATTTTTTATTGTTTTTCACCAGAAATCAAATTTCTCCCTCTGTCTTTGTCATCTGCTTTTATTATCGGGTTTGGAGACAGTATTGGGAAGATTTAACTTGCGTTTGTGCCACTTAGGATTGGATAAAGTTGGCCCGTTTCGGGGGTGAAGATGGACTATTTCTTGAGAGAGTCTTTCAACTTCCTTTCGGAGTTTGTCCCGATATTCACTTACCTCTTTCATTTTAAAACTTGCCCACTCTAGCAATTCCGAGGGTGAGACTCGCTTGATGAAACTTATAGGTTTAAACAAAAGAGTGTGATCCTTTTCTTTTATACGCTTCTTAAGTTTCTCAACAGTGGATCTCAGGTTTTTATTCTAACATTTAGTGTTGTTTAACTTGTTCTGCATGGAACAACACTTATCATCAAACAAAGTTAGATCTTTCTTGATAGAGCCGCTTTGAGTCCTTGGCTCCTCCTGCTCCTTTTGGTTGGAGTCAATAAGAGTCTTGGCTTCATGTAGTTTCTTTTGAAGGGAATCTGCAAAAAGTCGAGACTCCTGTAGATCCAGTCGTAGTGAATAGGCAATAGTCTTGACTTCTTCAGCTTCGTCTCTCAGTGCATAACTGATGATCTTTGACTCTTCTACTTCTGCAATTAGATCTGAAATTTGCTGAACATATACGACTTTCAAAACACTTGTGTCAGTAATGATTTTGGAAATAAGAGTAAGAAATTCCTTGGGAGTAATTCTGTGAAGATTAGTTTCAAGATGAGATCTTGTTACCTCGTTATCCGGAATTACTGAGTCATTTAGTTCATGATACATGAGGTAGATCTGGTCTGAAGACTCTGTCTCTGGATCGTCGTAGTCCTTCATATTGGTGGAGGTGACGCTTTCAGTACATACTTCTCTAAAGATGTCGAAGTGAATATCATTGTTCTGGTCCGAGAGATCTGTCATCTTGATGTAGTGGGTTTGTCAACAACTTGGCTCTGATACCAATTGTAGGATCGATGGGGTTAACAGAGTCTGTCTAGATTGTTAGACTCGGACAAACTCTCTTAGAAAGCGGAAGTAGTCAATCGACATACATGGATACACAATGTAAATTCTTCATTAATAGGTAAACAAAGAACTTGCACTACCTACTAAGTATAAGGGTTCTACTCAGCATGATCTTACTCACTCACCCTACAGAATTTCTAATCGGCTCTTTGATTAGTATAGTAAGCCTAGGAATACCTAGATTGAATCGATCTAACTATGAAGCTCAAACTAAAAAAATGACAGAAAGCTCTTCTCTCAAATTACAAGACACAATTCTCTTTAATAACTTGTAAGTATGTAATGAAAGCATAAGTAATAACTGAATTCTTCAGTGCTATATATACTGAGGCTTCTGAGTCGTTGGCAGAGTTTGTTACCGAAAAATAAGGGATCTGACTGTTTATGCCCATAAATTTTGGACCTAACTTATTTTGAGGCCGTGGAACCGAGTATTGAGGCTTAAGGAAATTAAATGTTGATAAACTAACGTTGGAGACATTTGAACACTATTCGTGCCCGAAAATATCACACTTTGTTACAAAGCTTCAAATAGACCCTTTCCTTGAGACAGACTCTATCCATGTATACTCTATTTGTTGCAGCAGGGTTGACTATTACATCAAAGGATTCTGTGCACATGCAAGGACTTCATCCTCAAGAACACACAGGGTTTCAACAGATGGTGGAAGCTACAAATAGGAGTGGAGATGAAGAGCTTGAGATAGTGAAGAAGCTGCTTGAAGAGGTGGACGAGTTACTCATGTTGGTGGACAACAAAAAGGTCTGGGATCAGCTGTTAATGGACGAAAAGGCAAGGAAGGAAGCTGAGAAATGGTGTTGCGGGATTGTTGGTTGGAATCCAATGTATCACCATGGAATGAGTCGGAAAGCTCAAAAGAAGACTAATTGCATGTTTTGTTGATAAGGTGACGGAGATGAATGAGTGTAGGTCCAGTCATGTCACCATCCCTAAGCCTCCCCCGGAGAGAGACAGGGAAAATAAAGAAGGGTATCTACCCAGTTTAAGATCCAGGGAAGAGAAGATTGAACATTCTTAGCTGTGTTGCGAGAGGGTAAAGTCAACAAGATTGGCTTATGCGGTATGGGAGGAGCAGGTAATTGTAATATAACTTGCTTTTCTAAATTTGTGTTACTAACTAAATCTATTTTTATTACTATGCACTGATAGATAAAAACAAAATTGATTAGAATTCATTATTTAACAACATATAGGTTTATAAAATAAGCTACTAGTGTATGATAGTATTAAGTCAAAAGTATATATATATATATCCAAAGTCAAAGGACAATAAAACTGAGATAACAAAATTATTAAAATATAATTCAGGGTAACTTGTATAAAGTATGCCGTACGTATTTGTAAAACATAAACACTTAACATATTGTCTGCATAGACAAACTTACCAAACAAACCTATACTATTAGCACCTCCGAATGCCTGCAACATATTAACACTGCTTCCACTAAGAAGATAGGGCAGACCTAACACTAATCTTCCCTAAAATCTTTAAATCCCTTTCCAGGAAGGGGAATAAACAAATTATAATAAAAAGGGACAATGATAGCACCATAGTATGTTGGGTTTATATATAAGAAGTTGACGAGTTGATTGTAATTGTGTGGAGTTGCTTTTGTACTATATATGGATGCAACAGGTTAGTGACTCTAAGTTTCAGTTTCAACGGAAAAAGCCTACAAAGGTGGGTGGGTGTGTAAGTACATCACTTCACCGACAATGGTGATGACTACATTGATAGATTTCAAGTAATCGCGGAGCACATGGTGTTGACTACATTGATGAATCTTTTAGTGCTACATATAGTCCATTCTATGATGATGTATCTCAATTGGATCCCATCACTTTTCACCATAGCTTCCTAAACCCCTTACAAATGAACTATATCTTCAACCACCATAGTCTTAGAGAACATCTCACCTTGAATAGAAGTTAAAACTTGTTCACTAGTATGGCTACCCAGATCTTAATGGAAATTTATTTCTATATTGGAAGTATAACTTCCTTATTGTGCAAATCTTAATTTTACTATTACTATATATATATATATACGACAAATTAGAGACATCTTATAGAGGGCTTTATATGGAGATAAAACATTTGTCTCTAGATTGTGACGGTAAATTTACTGATTTATATAGGGACAGTCAAATCAACAACGAACTAGATACACAATATAGAAGCAAATATATGTCTGTTAAAAAAAGTTGTGCGCTTCATTTTACCTATCAAGACATGAAATCAGTACACCTAACCTAATCGTATACAAGGTAACACCCTAACTAACAAAATAGAACTACCGATAGAGGGTCACATCTATTCAAAGAACACATATAAGGGTAGCGTAACGGCATATGGCATAAGTGAGTGTAGTCTTTTGTATTCACAATTATATATAACCTAATCGTATACAAGGTATAACTAACTAACAAAATAAAACTATCGATTGAGAGGGTCACATGTATTCTAAAGGACAAATATAAGGGTTGCGTAACGGCATATGGCATAAGTGAGAGTAGTCTTTTGTAGTCACAATTATATATAATCTATATTTGTTTTTCAGTACTTTAATTTTTTATGGACGTGCTACTTCTACAACTTTAATCATATTTCAAAGTTTACTTCTAAAATTGAATTATGACAACTTTTTTATGTTAAAGCAAGTATATCAGATTTTTAGTTACGTGATGAGATCATAAATCATAATCAGATATAGATTTCCAAAAAAAAAAACAATCAGATGTTTTGTGAAATGTGATTTGTTATCTCATGGAAGGCTCATTCAAGTCATTTTGGATCAGTGCGCTTAACTAATTACTTATATGACTAGGTGGATTTGGATCTCATATTTTACTCCATCTGGGTGGGTATGGCTATCTCATGGAAAGGCCCATTCGAGTCAATTTGGATAACTGGCCTCCTCGTGCTCACCCGAGGCTACTGTTTGTTTTTCCCCTTGGTAGTATGCGTCGTGATCGTCGTCGTCATTGCCACCGCTATAACTTTGCATATCGACGCCGGAATCAGAGTCCACGTTCCTCCTCTCAAGATCCTCGCTCGACCAAACTCCTATATCCTATAGCGCTCATGGTCAGAGCTTGACGCTGGAAGAACCCTTTCTCTACGCCCAATTTCCTTTACCTGACTTATGTCTTTGAGATTTATGAGCAATTGTTCCTTTTCGTTCTCTGGGTACATTATGACTTCGGAGGTGTCCCCTTGCTGGTATAGGTGGAACAGTACAAGGCTGGCAAGATAGAAGTTTTGATTCGATTAGTTTGTTTGCTTGTAGATTAGTCAATAGTCACGATACTGCACTTGATAGGAATAGTAAAAAGCTATAGACATTTTAGTATGATAATCCACTACAACAGCAAGATAGTATCTGCCCCATCTTGTACCACCGTAGGAGTAGCCCCCATACATCCCAAAAAGTAAGTCAAAGGGGTTGTTTGAAATAGACAAGTAGAATACTGAGGTAAGGCATGAGTACAGCATTCTGCTTATCTGCATCTATATCTTCACTCAGTTGATAAACTCATAATATTGGATGCGTTCGGAGGACGCATTTTTATGGTTGTTTTGGGGGTGGTCCCCACGTGGGACGTTCTACTCCAATAATATACTGCCACATATAAAATAACCACAAAACAGTCAGACCAAAACAACCACAAAACAACCATGCCGAACGCAGCCATTATCTTATTAATACCACAAGCAAGGAATGGACAGAGAAAGTCAACCGTAATTCCTATCATCGCCCTTCGCTTAGCGGTACCACCTCTGCCACAAGAGCACAAACCATTAACCTTTGTTTAAACTCAGTTTATACTAACTCCATCATACTTGTTTCAACAGCACAACAGACAACAGAAAAAGAAAACAAGCACCCATATGACGTTTAGATATCATACGATGTCATAAAGTTACACTTCAATCGAAACCAAGATAGGAGGAAGACATTTGACACATCAACCAGTAAAATAGATGCTTCTTTGTCATTGGCTCCGCTACGAAATTCTAAATATAAATCAACAATATTAAGAAGAATATATAAACCTGATCAAATTGAACTTATTACCTTACTGTTGCCTTTCAAGAACACAAAATTGAAAAAACAGTATCGAACTATGGGCTTCTTCATCTAAATATGCAAGGCATCTCAACTGATTTGAAATTACAGAGTTTTATTGTTATGATGTACAAAAGGGAGGCAACAATTAGATTGTCTTTTACCAATTGCAAGCAAAAGAATTAGAATATTTATAGCCCAAAACTTATCAGCAAAGTGCTCAACAATGTCTGCTCCAAGTTCAACAGCTGTGGTAAAACATGAGATATGATGGTGTTATCATGCTCAAAATCACATAATATGCTACCAAAGAGGCCTTTCCTTATCATGCTCAATTAAACCGTGGATAGTCATGATGTAATCAAAGGGGAACAATTAGGATTTACATCTTAAAGCTGAACAGTTTAGCACTCCTACACAAGTACAACCATTAGCAATATAGATACTAAGTGAAGGAAACATTCATGATGGATGGGTAATCATAATGAAGATGCTCACCAGAAGAGTTTTGATGAGGCGAATACTCTTCCGAGGACTATTTGTGAGGGTTTCGTGAAGAGATATTGTGTCACGAAGTCGATGAGGTATATCAATCTTTGGAAACCAAACAGAGAGAGAAACGAACCAAGTTAGAATTGCAAAATTACAGTGAGTGATAGGTGTAGAGCAAGCAGTTCCTTGTTCTCCGATTAGGATTGCAAAATTACCGTGAGTGACAGGCGCAGAGCATGCAGTTCGTTGTTCTCCAGTTAGGATTGCAAAATTACAGTGAGTGAGCAGAGCAACAGTTCCTTGTTCGCCAGTATGGATTGTAGAATTATCATGAGTGAAGATCGAAAAGAGGGGCAGAGCATGTATACTACTGGAATTGCTGGCGAGGATTGAAAAATTACCGTGAGTGAAGATTGAAAACAGCAGGCGCAGAGCATAGAGTTGTCCCGTTAAGATTACAGAATTATCGTGAGCGAAGATGGAGAACAGGCGAACAGTTAGGGTTTTAAGAGAGGAGGAGACCAATATTTTAAAAAAAATTACCCTCCGTCCTGAATTGACCGTTCTGTTTACTATTTGAATATGTCGTTTAACTTCAATTTTAAACATATAAAATAAATTAATTTTGAAAATTTTAGTTTTGCATATAATTCCTTACATCATAAACTATATAATACAAAATTTAATTTTATAAAATTATTTTATCCTATATACTTAATATTGAAGTGGAAAAACGTGTCATAAAATAAACAAGACGTTCAATTCAGGACAGAGGGAGTATACAATATTGGTGCCACTAGATAAAGTTGCAGGTAACACCTAGTGCAACAAGTTAAGTTGCACTTAAAGATAATCACTTTTAGAGCAACAATTATGTTGCGTCCCATTTGATCAAGTATCAAATTGATCCATATAATGAATTAGTATTGGGGCGAAGCAAAAACACGCCCTATTTAATTCCATCAATTAATGCAAGTGGGAATGATGTACTAAGTCATGATGTGTATTAGAGCAAATTTTCCTTTCACGTCAATTGACCAATGTAGGAATAAATATATATTTGACTAGTGGGACGACAAAATCAAATTTACACTATAGATTTTCTCTACTGAACCAAAATATTCACACTACACCGTTTGATAATTAAATAAATGGGGCAACCGGAAAAAATTGCACCAACAAATAGTCTATATTAGTGCAAGCTTTTGTTTCACACCTATTGATAATATTTGAATAATGAAATTTGATGGATTATTGGTGCGACTAGTTGAAGATGCTCTATTAGATAACTTCAATTAGTGCGATATTGCACCTATAGATATCCTCTATTGGAGCAAACGTTTTCCTCTACCCCGTTTGATCATTCTTGTAGTATGTACTCCCTCCGTCCTGAATTGACCGTCTTGTTTACTATTTGGACATGTCGTTTGACTTCAATTTTTAACATATAAGATAAATTAATTTTGAAATTTTAAGTTTTGCATATGATTCCTCACATGATAAACTATATGTTACAAAATTTAGTTTTATAAAATTATTTTATCGTATATGTTTAATATTGAAGTGGAAAAACATGCCATAAAGCAAACAGGACGGTCAATTCAGGACGGAGGGAGTATAGTTTTGAGGTGACATTCAACAGTTACTCCAATTGATACTATCTATAAGTGCAAGTTTTTCTGGGTGCCCCTTTTGCTATGGTCAAGTAGTGCACCATAATGGCGATCTATTTGTTGTAACCAGAGGCGGAGACAAGGGGGGTGTTCGGCCCCCAACTTTTTCCAGTACCTGCTGAAATTAGTTTAGGATTTTTGTTATATGGTTTATTTATGTTATTAGATATTTGTTCGCCCCGTAACATTTTGTAAAATATCACTATGATATCACTAAAATTTTTTAATATGTAATATTTGTTCAATAATTATATTGTAAAAATCATTTTTACACTATAGTAGATAAGAAAACTCTTAATATTTTTATTTTAGCAACATAGTCTAAAGTAAACCTGATTATTATGCCAGTCTTAGTAATCATGTACACCTACTACACATACATGTGTTTTTAGTTTTTTATTATGGATTTTGCAAATTAAAATAATATTAGAATTACTCAAAATAACTTTTAGAAGAAGTTTTCAGAAAAAAAACTACTAGTTTAGAACTATTGTTCTATATTATTGGCATTAACTTATAATTTTGTATACCCATTTTTTTAGCAAGATAAATAAAAAATAAAGCAAACTTCTTTATTAATTTAATATATTTCAATTTTAATGTAATTTTTTATGTCAAATTATATATCTAATATCAATTTTTAAAATATAATTATATATATTGAAAAATTATATTAATTTAAAAATTAAAATTAATTTTAAAATATTAATAGATATTTTTTAAAAATTCTCATCCCCTATAAAAAATTTCTGGCTCCGCCCCTGCCTGTAACGGTAAGGTGTAACCTTTAAGATACACTAATTGATAGTTTAGAAGTTGCCACAATAAAACAATATTGTTGTAGTGTCCAAATGTGGATGAGATTTAGTAACTTTATTTGAATTTCTACTCCAAAAAACTTCATCTTATTTTTAGTTTTAAAAATCTTGAAACGGTGACAAATATGATGTCGCAAAAAGTGGCGGATCTAGAAGCTTTGTTTCGGGGGTAAAAGTTTTTTTGACACTGTCACTCTTTAAAATATTACTCCCTCCGTTCATTAATATATGTCGTTTTAGGATGTGATTCTTGTTCAAAAATATCTGTCATTCTAGCTTTTTGACACACTTCTTTCCACTTTTACCCCTACTATTCAATATAAAAGTAATTATTATCTAAATGGAAAAGTAAAAAGTAGGGGTACATTCGTCATTATCCTACTTTTCTTAATAAGTGTGCAAGTTTCTAAAATGACAGTTATTGTTGAACGGATGGAGTATATCATTTTGTACTTTTTTCAAAAATTTATAAGAGTATTTGACAAATTTTCAAGTTTCGGGATCTTTAAAGAATAGGCAGGAATGAGAAAACGTCAACCCCTAAATAAAAATAAAAGACACTAGAAATTGTGAAGAAGTTTATTCTTAAGTATACAATATCTACTCTTATGAAGAATTAATCCGTAAATTATTAGAATATTGTCTCCGAACAAATCCTTTTACAATTTATGATGTGCGTATAAGACAGATAGATCAATACTCATTACCTTCATATATATGGCTTATTGGGGAGAATACATTTTAAAAACCTCAAACGTGCAAAAATAAGATAAAGATTCCTAAGCTTCATTTAAAATTAAATTACAAAATTTAGTTTGAAAATTTTCCTATTTCAAAATATCGAATCTCTAAATCCTTCTAAATTTAATCTAATAAATTTCTACCTTTAAATTTCATAAACTAATTCAAATTGGAGTTACTGTTATTTCGTCGTCTACAATCAACACGGTCTATGTAACTTATGAGTGGCTTAGCCGACACTTATTGCGTTTACCATCCACATCGATAAACTTTTACGGCTCATTCAGAGCTGTTTTGAAGGCCCCAGCTAAAGTTGAGCGGTCAATCCGTGTATTCGGATTTCAAATATGCACAATCAGAAAATGATCTTCTTGTCCTTCCTTCAGAATGTTTTCAAAAATTACAATATCCTCCCAAAACTTTTGACATAGTACGAACAATGCCCAAATGACATTATATAAGGTGGATAGAATATAGAATGATCCACACAAATGTGAAAACATTTAAGAAAGAGAGAGAAGAGAAGAAGATGGTTTTGAAGGGTTCAAGAAATTTTTTGCAAGTAGAAATAAAAGATTCGGAAACAATGAAAATGACACTGCAGGGATATCTCAGGAATATCTGGAAAGCATTAACATCGACGATGACATATGAGGGGCTCATTTAGAGGTATTTGTTATGTATCTATAGTACTTTTAAGTTAAATTCAGGTAAAAAAAACACTTAATGGTCAAAATGTGAAAAAATGGGACAATTTATGCCCTGAGGCGGAAGCATCGACAGACACCAAGCGGTACCCGCGTTGACGCGTGGGCAGTGATGGCCCCCGGAGTTGGCAAGTGTTAATGGCGGTTTAGAAGGACTGGCAATGACGGTGGCGGGGGAATGACGGGAGTCAACGCCTACTGAACCTGGCAGTTCAATTGGTTTTGGGCCATTCTTTCAATTTTGGCTAGTTTAGACCTTTTTTTGATAGGTTTTGATCTTTTAGGGACGGTTCCGACTTAATTTGATCAGGCTTTACTTAAGATGACTATTTTCGACCAGTTTATACTTTATATGTCTGATTTTTGCTAAATTACACACTTTCGTTGTTTATATTGACCACTCTCTTAGCCTCAGTTGATGGCACATTTTTGTGTTATTAAGGGCGAAAACAATGTTGAATATGACCGTGAAGAAGTGAATATAGACACAGGTCATCTATTCAATACGAGTTAAATATTTGCCGACAAATAAGAGGTGACTGCTTTGATGATCTACATTGCCGAGAAACAACATATACTTGATTAGAAAAACTGTTAGGGATGATCGTGAACTTGTGCTCATGTGTGAAAGATAAGGCAAGGCTAGGACAAGAAATAGCCAAGGAAAATCATCCTCCTCTAGCCAAAGGCGATTTGCCTCGAAGAAATGCAACTTTCCATTCCGTCTAAGCATTATGCAAACAAGAAAACTGATATACTAAACACAAAGATATTAATCTAGAAAAATACTAAATCAAATTGCTTGTGGATTGCGAAAATCCCGCTCATTGTAGTATAGTAACAACAAGCAACCAGCTATCGAATCCCTGAGACTTGAAAGTAAATAAGCCTAACCTTAGAAAAATGGGAAATTTATGGGAGTTGTTTTTGGTTGTTTAGAAAATTAAATTAAAAGGAAGCATATAAATAAGCAAGCTAAAGTAAGTGAGTAAATAGAATGGATGGGGCGGAACCCCGGGTTCAAATGATTTATTTTCACTTGATAGATTATTGGACTCTCACTAGTTAATTTGAGATACGAATTGACAAATTTCCTTGGGATTCCCTTGATCTTTTAAGGCTTGGAGCTCGGTGTGTAGTAGGTAGTGGTGAAACTATAAAACTCTCTGATATATGGCTTCAGGCAAAAAAGGGCGATAGGCCATGGCAATGGAAAATTCCAAATCTCGCAAAGATAGAAGGTCGGGTATTCTGGTTGATCAATCTTAATGTATGAAGTTGGGATGAGGCACGCGTTTGAGCTTGGTTTCCTCCAATTGATGCTGAGTTGGTTCTAAATATAGTTCTAAGTCAGATACCAAAATGAGGACAACTGGTGCTGGGGTAAAACAAAAACGGGGACATTTACTGTTAAATCATCTTACCATCTTGCCTATACAACCCACGAGAGTAGCGAAAGCTCTCCCTCGACTCAGAGTCAGATTGGTTGCACCATAAAGAAGTTACAAAAATGCACTCTTCCCCGGTGAGTTAGCTTGTTTGTTTGGAAGCTACTGCATGGTGCAAAGCTCTCATTGCCCATCGATGCCGACTAGCAAGTGAGGAACATTGCGCATATTGTGGAGGTCAAGAAACAATGAGACACGTCTTAGTCCATTGCCCAGATATGAAGGTGTGGTGGTCCATTGAGAGAATATATAGGCAATATACTGATGCTGCAAATGATGCCTTTCGAGATTGGCTGCTCAAGTCATGCCTCCTATCATTCCGCTATGATGTGGAGAAACTTGTTCTGTTCTTATGGAAGCTTTGGTTTGTACATTGCCAACATCAGAATGAGAAGGCTAGAATATTTGATTGGAGTCTTGACCAAGCGCATAGCTTTATTTATTTTTTGATAATTGGAGGCACAAAGCCAAAGACTCCACATAAGTGGATAACAACAAAAGTTGTGACAAGCCACAACCTGACAACTTACCCTATGTCTTACCATACCTACCTTACATGATCCGCTACAACTGTCTTTTTTAACTATTAGATCTACCTACGGTCTTTCCCTTACATAGCTTTATTATCACGGCCCTTGGTATGGAAGACAAACCTATGTTGGGTTGTGAAACACATCATCACCTGATACGGTTCACGTATATGTTAACAATAGTGTAGGCAAAGATAGATATGGTGTTGAGGAAATATGCAAACAAGGGTGAGGTTTTGGCAGTGGGAGTGGATCGCGGGATACAATCTTGGTCTCCAGCGGTCTTCAAAGCAAAGACAATCCAATTTGGTATGGAAATGGCATCCCAAATTGGAGCAACTTCGATTTAGGTTTAGTCAGATTGTAGTTCCAATATAAGTTTTTTTGAATGGATTAAGTGATGTCTAAATTGAGCCAAAATTAATTCTACAAGACATTCTGGTCTTTTTCTTCTGTTTTCATAATGTTCATTGGACCTATGTCCATAGAGCAAATAATGTGACTGCTCGTATGAAGGCCAATATCGGCCAGGAAGACTTTGCAAGGTGTATGGTGTAAAAACATTCTAAGTTGTATTTTGCACATTTTGAATGCCCAAGTAATCACGGATGGCTGGTTGCGGAAAAAAAGAGGATTGGATTATAATCAATCGATTGAACATGTGCTTGTTTTGCATACAGATATAACGATAAAGAGAAACCCAGACCACTCTATACGTACACAAAGTGTATCAATAATTACTTATAATATACATATATATGATGGACGTCACGCCAGACTTGACATAGAACGTTCCATGGACTAAAGCAAGAATAATGTCTAATTATATAAAAAAAAGCTTTTGTATTATTGTTCTAAAAGCTGAACTAATCCAACAGTAAGTAAAGGTGCCTCCTTGCGTTGCCTTTATATGACGGTATAGAAATTAGCAATATGAAACTCAAAGCAATAAATAACCAAACCAACCGCGCGGAAATTAATAACGAAGGCAATCATCAAACAAGGGAAAAGATTGGATGGTTTAGCTTTGGCATCAAACCTAATTTGTTGACTACATAATCTTCTTTCATATGCAAAAGGGGAGTGGGAGCATAATATCAGTAGTCAAAAGAGTTGACAAATTAATTCATTTCCCATATAAGAATTCTAAACTCTTGGAGATTCGTATTGTCTTTGACTTTAAACCTTAATTTAGATCTGTCCTTAATCATCCTATTAAACCTAACCTAATAGTATAATATATAGTTATTACTACTGATTTTTTCGAAGAGGCCAGGCTACTGTATATTACTAATCTGATTAAGCCACTCATGACCAAAATAAATAATCATTAAACCTCAAATAATTTGACTAAGACGAGGCTTGATTGGATTAGAATTCTTTGATTACCTAGTATACTAATCGATTAAGCCACTCATTATTATTATTATTGTTTAATGTATAATCATGTTGAATATGCCAACACCGGCCACTTACCCGGTCATCATACTAATTATATCATGAATCAATTCAAATCCGGCAAATAACAAATCACAATGCGTAATAGTTGATACTACATTTTTTAATTAGAAGAAAACAAAAATTGAATTTAAATCAATTAGAAAAAAACATGACTAGATTTTTTTACTTCAACAAGGGAAATATCTCTATTAATAGTCAAAGAAGAAACGAGAAGGGTTTAGATCAGTTCAGTTCAGTACAGCAGAACTAACATTTCATTTGAAAGATGTAGAAAGTATTCATTAGTTGGTGGATTAGGAAAGGAATACATAGCTGATGGCCCTATATCTGGTTTTGTAGTAAGAACAAGAAAAGCTATCTTAATATACATGATAAGAAAAGTATTTATCACCTACCCAACTCTCTAAAACGTATGTCTTCCTTTTTTTTATTTCATGATATCCGTCATTCACCGTAAAAAGGTTTGAAAAGGAGACATGGAAAATGATTGTGCACCGTTACCGATTGATGTTTTTTCATATTAATTATAGTCTGCTTAATGCATAATTGCATATGCACGTATACGTAACTTTCTTTAACTCATGTCATTTTTGTATTTTAAAAAGTAACAGCTGACACATCGCTATACAATATTATATAAATACTATGTTTATAAATAAACCAACTTCAAAAAATATCTATTTTTTTCAAAAAAAAGTTACACAAACCACGTTTTCAAATCTTGATATCCCTTTCACTACTCTTCTTCCACTCCGGTCAGACTTACTATTTGGTTTCGTTGGGAATGAATCAAGATCTCTTAAATAGTTCTCCTAGCAATAGCCTACATATTGGTGATCCCTCCACCAAATCTCCTTCAAAACAGTTGGCCGTTGATTGTCTTACCTCCTTTTATCAAAGGGCATGACCCATTCGCCCAAGTAAGATCAAAGGCTCACTAAGCGCAGTTGCAACCGATAAGCTAGTTAATCTATAGTTCTATACCCTGGAACTCAATAAATTGCATAGAAAGAAGTGAACAAAGAAATTTAGCCAAATATCTATGGAGATTTAACCAACTCCATTATATTCTTGTAGCTTGAAAAATTATGCATAAACTAATATATTTTTTACTTTCAAAAATAGTAATCTCTTATTCATTCACAAGACCAGGGGAGGTCGAATATAGAAACCGGGAATCAAACCGATTCTAGACGAGGAGTACAACTTATATACACTATCAACCATCCCAAATCATCAGACGCCAAAGGCTTCCCAAACTGGTCATAGACCATCCCAAGCTTACCGGTAAAATGCTATGACATACTAAGACTGATAACAAATCTGCAAAGACAGACTAGGGTTTTACAAACCAGACGTTAAAGAAACAAAAGACAAGAACATAAGCGCTAGCAGCAACGAGTCGTATATTTGCTGCCAGGAATGCCCCTCCCTTAATGTAGTCGACCAAAGACCCGATCATTTTTCCTGGCAACCCCTGGGGACCCGAGAGTTGCTTCAACTGCCGCAAATATATTGCCCTGGCACGTACTCAACTCCATTCCCTGCCAGTGTCGCAAGAAAATCAAGGCTGTAACATTTTGTGAACATTACTAGAAAATGATGGTGATGCGAGCTTTAAATCACACATTATCTCTATTCCATTAGGGACTCTCATGATTCAATGGGTCCCGTGTCATAAATGCACTGGTAATCATTATGCATATGGTATTATGACATACAAGGTCTGACAAAACGGTCCACGTGGCAGTGCCAAAGCTAGCCACATGCATCTCAGAGAGGTAGTGGTGCGCTGAAAACATTAATTAGGAGGGGAGTAGTACTGTCGGTTAGCAGAAATTATTCCTGGCGTTGACTACCGGGTCAACCCAGCCAGCAGGATAGACGGTAAGTTCCATTTTCCATTCCAGTCACGTCCTCCCAGCTTTCGTAGCCCAAGATTGCTTCAAAGAGTGTAGAGAAACATTTCCAACAGAGAAAATCAAATTTCTACTCCTCCCATATTCGTAACTTTTGAGTCCCTGTTTTCTCTAGTAAAACCATCTAATTCCTCTTCCTTGAAGTAGGTTTATACACACACTAAAACCCTACCTTCTACTACCTCTAACCGATTCCTTTGCCATCTCAACCCCAACCCATTATACGCCATCTCACCACTTAGAGTCTCTTAATCAGGTAACACACTTATTGCAAGCTGAGGCACAAAAACCACCTCTTCCTTCTCATACCTTACTAGATGATAAGGTTTGGTTTCATCCTTGTCGATAACATTGAAAAGGATGATCTGCAGCTTATTAACACAAAGAGCATCCTAAGTCAAATAATTGCCATCCTTTATTTCAGCGTGGAAGATTTTCCTGTCTAACCCCTTGCTTCCGAAAGCCACTTGCGAAAACAGGTGCATGTGCATAGTAAACTCACCAACGAGGACAACTTTATGGATCTCGTTTCCAAGCAACTCTATAGAGGAACCAATGAAACTTGTTCTAGTAGCTAGAGTGTGGAAATCAGTGTTTCCATTCCAAGAACAATTCTCAATTGAAGCCTTAACCTGAGAAGATAGAGTTCTCGTATTCCACACACAAGCAAGGTCCAAACTGATATCCCTAGCCAGCAAAACTCCATAGATTGTCCATTGAAGAAATATTAGGGAGAAAGGCATGTTAAGGATCCAATTTGCAAAACCTACTAATAAGAACTTGAAAGCATTGATGAGATCTTTACCTTGGAGATAAAGCCATGAACATGCAAGACAAAGGAAAAAAAGTGAGAACTTATAGGACCTCCTAGCTAGAATGAAAGAGTTTTTTTAAAGAAGGTATCAACTAATATGTTGAGCATGGCTAGGCTAGCTATGGAAGCTTGGATCATGTACAAGTTCTTGAGCTAACTCTGAATTCTTTGTCAAGCTCTTCGAAAGTTGGACCGGAATGACAACTAATAAGTTAAGCCTTGCTATCCTAAAAAATTAGATCCTGCATGACCGAGTTTTTCAAAGAGTCAAAGCTAGTTATCATCTTGTAGAATTTTACAATAGCTTTACCAACAGAAGCTTCAATAATTTAGACCTAGTAATGTTCATGTAGTTCAAGTTCTGGGCCCAAAATGCCTCAATGGTTATAGGTCCTATAAATTAGGAATGATACAACTAGAGAGTTACCTACATATGGTATTCTTCAAACAAGAGCTATGTATGACTAAAACCTAAAGAGAGAAGAATGAAGAGCATTAAAAGAAAAAGACATTCAAGAACTTCGGTATCAAAGTCTCACAAGACAATTTTAATCTTTGATATATTACTTTTGTAGTATAATAAATAAATTGTTATCTATAAATGATATGAAAAGATATTGAGTGATTTTCAACGAATATATGAGAACCGTTCAGTCTCTATGTATGTGAGTATATTTGTGAAACCTAGTAAAGTTCTTATGTATTGTTTTTCAATTACACTGATGTGTGAAGGTTTCTATTAACTTCAGCTAATAGAAGTTATATTTGTTCTATTTCATGATAATACCACTCACTTAAACCATTACAACAAACTCTTTAATTTCTCTACGACTGACAATGTTTATATTTTACCAATTGTACATGTTATCTTTCCCTTTTTTCATATAAATTGTTTCTACCAAAACTTTAATCAATATATCTAGTAGCTACTAGATTAAGTTAAATCTTGTATATATTCTACATTCACATATTTATTGCCTCTATCTCTACACCTAGCCTTAACCATTACTAAATCCCACTTGAATAACATGATTTCAAAAGATCAATTGTTCATAGTATATTTTTAGAAGTCAATTGTTCATATTGATTATTGAGGTATAGATGAAAAACTTCTTTTGGAACGAATAGAAGTCTTCCCATAAAGTTTCTGAAGACATGAAATCTACCAGATTGAGTTACATCTGGAACCCTTGCGAATTAGTACACGGCCAAGTGCCGATATATACGTAGTAAGTTGAAGTTTCCTTGTGAACATAAACGAAACTCCAGCAAGACAATTTGTGTCAAAAGAAGAAAAGGCCACAGAATCGAATCAGATGTCCCACCTAACAAAGAACCGGGGTGGTGCAGGGACCCCTAAAAGTCCCCAAAACGAAGACCAAATAAGGGTATATGAACCCATTAATGGCATTTGGACCTTACCCTCCCTGCATCCCTAGACCAAGTCTTTTAAAAAAGGGAAATTCTCAAGGCTCGAGTCGCTCGACCGACCAAGTCAACCGACCGAACACACCAAAGTCCGATAGAATAAATTATCGGCGGTTTACCAGATTACCCTTCATTTTTCACTAAGCAAGCAAGCAGCGAAGCGATACCATGGATTTATACTTTTTTTTTTTTTTGAAACTAATTTCTTGAAGCAGTTTTAAGCCAAGTGAATACGACTGCGACGAGCGCGTTTTTGGTGGATAGACCGTTACGCCAAACAGAAACCGAGCTGGAGTATCAATTCAAAGTCAGCTCTTCCTCGCCTACCCAATTTTCTCTCTCTGTCTTGAACCGTTCTTCCAGCCAATACAGAAAAACCCCTCAGACAGAGAAGAAACCTTCATCTGCAAGAACTCTCCTTCTCTCCAGTTGGCAGCAGGTAGCTAACTAGCTGTACAGTTTTCAACAATCTCCTTCTTCATTTTATATATCAGAACAATTCTTCTCTAGATTCTTACTCCCGGCGGGGAGACCATTACCACCGTCATGGTTCTCCCTCAGCCGCCACCACAACCACGCCTGTCTATCTTCCTCATCTTGATCCTTTCCTTCTTCAGTTTCTCCTCATCTCAACCGGGTTTCCCCCAAAACATCGAGACCTTCTTCCCAACATCACCAACTCCATCTCCCGCACCAACTCCATCACCATCACCATCACCATCCCCATCCCCCTCCCCCTCCCCTTCACTTTCCGTTCCCCCGATCACCCCGACATTACCCTCTCCACTACCTCCGTCAAATTCTGCCTCATCAACATCCCGGAAATCGATCATCACAGCGGTGACTGTGACAGCGGCGAGCACATTAGTCTTAGCTTTCATTGCTTTCTTTATATGGACGAGATTTGCCCCCTCCCGTAGCACAACGAAATACAGCGGCGGTGGTGGTGGCAGAGACGTTGACGCGGATGAAATCGGTTCCAGTCGGTTCTTGCCGGCCGTACCCCCTCAAACGGAATTCACAAGATTTGACGGGAACGTAAAGGGTCTGATCGTTGACGAGGATGGTCTTGATATTCTTTACTGGAGGAAGCTTGAAGGGTCAAGAAAACATAGCCTACGAAAGGAACCGTTTGATCGTAATAGGAGTACGGGGAAACCGCCGATTCCGAGAGGGAAATCGTCGTCATCATCAAATACTACGCAGATTCATCCTGAAAAGAACGGCGATTCCAACCGCCAACAGCGGGTACAGGCTGTGGGGAGTAATAATGGCGGCGGCGGTGGTGGTGGTCAACCCCCTTGGGCGGTCGCTCAATCAATGAATCAACAACAGGCGGCAGTGGTGTCGAATTTAATGGCGGTGCCAAGGGAGACAATTAGCAAGCAGGCACCTGCGACACCTCCACCGCCACCGCCGCCTTCATTGGTCTCCGAATATAAAACCCCTGCTTCATCACCACCGCCACCACCAGCTCCACCTGCCAAGAAGAGTGTTACCCCACCTCCGCCCCCACCACCTAAACCAGGCGGTGCTGGCCCTTCGAAACCTCCGCCTAAACAGAGCGGAAGCAAATCCCTTGCTGCTGCTAATAGTGCCGAAGATGATGGATCGGTAAAATTGAAGCCTCTGCATTGGGAAAAGGTCAATGTCAATACTGATCACTCGATGGTTTGGGATAAAATCGACAAGGGTTCTTTCCAGTAAGTGTTTCATTTGGCTTGTTTGTCTGTCCACTAACTGATATCATCGATTATGTGAAAAACGAATGCGATCATGGATGGTTTACTTGCAAAAGAAGAACACTTTCCAAATTGGTAACGTAGATATTGGCTAATTAGTTATACTGTTTAATTTAGGTATAATGGTGATATGATGGAAGCGCTGTTTGGAGTCGTTGCCACAAACCGTAAATCGCCCAACACAGAAAACAAAACCGGTTTAGCTTCTCCGAATGCGAAAACCTTCATTCTTGACCCAAGAAAATCCCAGAACACCGCAATCATCCTAAAGTCCCTGGAACTCCCACGGGACTCCCTCATAGACGCCTTAAGAGAAGGCACAAACCTTCATTCAGAAACACTGGAAAAACTCAATAGAATCGCTCCAACATCTGAAGAAGAAACCAACATCCTGGCATTCAATGGAGACCCAAAAGGTCTGGCTGATGCAGAGTACTTCCTCTACCACCTACTCAAGGCGGTGCCGGATGCATTCACTCGTGCAAACACCATGCTATTCAGAGCCAACTATGATTCGGAGATTCTCGGAATTAAGGAGTCTCTGCAGACGCTTGAATCCGGTTGTAATGAGCTGAGAAGTCGTGGGATATTCTTGAAGTTATTGGAAGCGATACTGAAAGCTGGGAATAGACTGAATGCAGGGACTGTGAGGGGAGATGCGCAGGGGTTTAACTTGACAACACTGCTGAAGTTGTCTGATTATAAGAGCAGTGATGGGAAGACTACTCTGTTACATTTTGTGGTGCATGAAGTGGTGAGGAATGAAGGGAAGAGGTGTGTCCTGAATAGAAACAGCAGCAGCAGAGGAGGATATGGGGGAACTGGTTCTGGCACACAATTAGCAACATATGGGGGTTCTGAGGATGCTTCAGTTGCAAAGGAGGAGAAAGAGAAGGAGTTCTTGAAGTTAGGTTTACCGGTTGTTGGTGGACTGAGTGCGCAATTCTCGGAGGTGAAGAAAGCAGCGGGTTTGGATTACAATGCGCTTGCTAACACTTTGTCATCTCTAAGCAGCCGGGTAGCAGAGACCAGGCAGGTTGTCGAGGGGAGAAACAGAGGTGTTGGTGGCAGTGAAGATCGGGGGTTTCTGGATGAGATGAAAGGGTTCCTGTCTGCTGCGGAGCTAGAGTTGGAAGAGATGAAGGAAGAGCACAGCAGGGTCATGGAATTGGTGAAGAGAACAACACAGTATTATCAAGCAGGAGCGTCGAATGATAAGTTACCGCTGCAGTTGTTCGTCATAGTGAAAGATTTTCTGGGTATGGTTGATCGGGCGTGTGTGGACATTGCACGGAGCTTACAACAGCAGCAGAAGAAAAGACCAGCGCCTCAACCAGGAGGAGGAAATGGCAGCGGCTCTGGTAGTGGTGGTGGTGGTAGCTCATCATCATCATTATCACCTGAAGTGCTGAGAACCCGTGTGACTTTTCCTAGATTACCTGATCATTTTTTGTCGGATAAGTCAAACAGCAGCGGGAGCAGCAGTTCAGAGGAGGTTTCTTGAATGTTACAGTGAATATGGTATGGTGATTGTTTAGTTGCTGTACATATGGAGAACAATGGATGAGGAGGAGAGTACAATGTGTGCTCTCTTTTTCGTCTGATTAATTAGCTAATTTGAGTTTTATAAGTTTTTTGTGCTTATCTTGGAGGAGAATACAAAAATGAAATGTGAGCAAAGATGACTGGTGATGAATACACAAAAAAATTGTGGGTATAAAACCCTGTGATTAGATAGAATTCAAAGATTGTTATGGACTTTGTCATTTGCATCATCTTGCAGGCTATTTCCAAACTGATTTATAAGGTAGAACAAATTGGAACCAAGATAGTGTATGTGGATGAAAAAGTATGAATCATACAGTATCTGATATGGCACATGTCATGGGAGAACTGAAACAGATAACCAGTAGATAAGCACTTCCACTGTACGTCCTCATTGTCCATCCGCAAGCCTCTATCTTTTATCTTTGTTTTACTACAAAAATAAAGCTAGTAGTATCTACTTTCATCGGTCTATATATTGCTTCTTTCACTACTATAATAATTTGATGAATCTCATGAAATTAAACGATATGGAGATAATCACTTGGGTCTAGTCAAGCACTTCCACAGTACGTCCTCATTGTCCTTCCGCAAGCCTCTATCTTTTTATGTTTTACTACAAACATGAAGCTAGTAGTATCTACTTTCATCGGTCTATATATAATATATTGCTTCTTTCACTACTATAATAATTTGATGAATCTCATGAAATTAAACGTATGTAGATAATCACTTGGGTCTAGTCAATGTCGATCGACCATAGTTTACAATAGACATAACCCTAAGAAATGTACGATTTTCGCCATACAGGTCGAAGGGGGCGATGAAACGCAGCTAAGACCCGTTCTTTCTTCACGATTTATTAATTGAACTCGTACGCTCAGTCGTGTTTTCACTTTGCACAGTCGGAATTTTAAAAAACTTTACGATCTTGCCCCTGCTTTAATATCTTTCATAAATTACTATATTTAACCACAATTTATAACATATTACGAGGTTACCCCAAATTTCATTACACACAGTCAGAATTCCAATACGCTCAGTGAGAAAATGACCAATTTAGGGGCTAATGTAGGCAAAATTTACTGAACTCGTACGCTCAGTAGTGTTTTCACTTCGCACAGTCAGAATTTTAAAAAACTTTACGATCTTGCCCCTGCTTTAATATCTTTCATAAATTACTATATTTAACCACAATTTATAACATATTACGAGGTGACCCCAAATTTCATTACGCACAGTCGGAATTCCAATACGCTCAGTCAGAAAATGACCAATTTAGGGGCAAATGTAGGCAAAATTTATTAAAAGTGGTTCGAAAAAACAAAGAAGGATTCCGAAATACTTATATAAGTAAAAAAATATATCATAAAAATTATCAGCAAAGTATACCATGACAAAGTAGACGAAAAGACGAACGCGTCAGCGTAAACGGATCGAAAAAACGGAGCTATAACGAAGAAGATATGGCAATTTTAAGACCGGAACTCGGCGCAGGCGCCGGTAAGGAAGGGCCGGCAATTTTTATGATATATGTATTATTTCTTCTTAAGCACAACATTAACTATCATCGACGTCTTGTTCGAAATTGCCTATCAACCACTAATTACATGCCCGTTGAAGAAGAATCTATTTGAAATTCATTGAAATTTTCTGCCATTTCCACCAATTTCACGTCCATTGACGAAGAATCTATTTGAAATTATCAAAATTTCCTATCAATATCAATATTAACTATCATTAACTTCTCCATAGTAAAATAATCAAGCATGTTCTATTCTAATTAACAGATGAATTGGACATCAATCTAAATAGTTAGATGTATCGACATTAACTATCATCGATGTCTTGTTCGAACTTACCTATCAATTCCACTAAATTCATGTCCTTTAAAGAAGAATTTATTTGACAATCATCAAAATTGCTCAAAAAATGTCATCGTTGAAACATATTTTCAATACTTCAAAAGCGAGATCGGTTTGTCATGGAGATTGCTCAAAGAATGTCATCTTTGAAACATATTTTCAGTACTTCAAAAGTGAGATCGGTTTGTCGTCAGAAATTGCTCAAAAAATGTGTTTTTTATAACAAATGAAAATGTATACATCTTTGAAACATCTTTGAAACATATTTTCAATACTTCAAAAGCGATATCGGTTTGTTGTCAGAAATTGCTCAAAAAATGTTTTTTTATAACTAATGAAAATGTATACATCTTTGAAACATATTTTCAATACTTCAAAAGCGAGATCGGTTAGTCGTCGGAGATTGCTCAAAGAATGTCATCTTTGAAACATATTTTCAATACTTCAAAAGCGAGATCGGTTTGTCGTCTTGCTCAAAAAATGTCATCGTTGAAACATATTTTCAATACTTCAAAAGCGAGATCGGTTTGTCGTCGGAGATTGCTCAAAGAATGTCATCTTTGAAACATATTTTCAATACTTCAAAAGCGAGATCGGTTTGTCGTCGGAGATTGCTCAAAGAATGTCATCTTTGAAACATATTTTCAATACTTCAAAAGCGAGATCGTTTGTCGTCAGAAATTGCTCAAAAAATGACATCATTGAAACATATTTTCAATACTTCAAAAGCGAGAACGGTTTGTCGTCGGAGATTGCTCAAAGAATGTCACCTTTGAAACATATTTTCAATACTTCAAAAGCGAGATCGGTTTGTTGTCGGAGATTGCTCAAAAAATGTGTTTTTTATAACAAATGAAAATGTATACATCTTTGAAACATATTTTCAATACTTCAAAAGCGAGATCGGTTTGTCATCAGAAATTGCTCAAAAAATGTTTTTTTTATAACAAATGAAAATGTATACATCTTTGAAACATATTTTCAATACTTCAAAAGCGAGATCGGTTTGTGTCAGAGATTGCTCAAAAAAAATCTTTGAAACATATTTTCAATACTTCAAAAGCGAGATCGGTTTGTCATCGGAGATTGCTCAAAAAATGTGTTTTTTATAATAAATGAAAATGTTTACATCTTTGAAACATCTTTGAAACATATTTTCAGTACTTCAAAAGCGAGATCGGTTTGTCGTCAGAAATTGCTCAAAAAATGTTTTTTATAACAAATAAAAATGTATACATCTTTGAAACATATTTTCAATACTTCAAAAGCGAGACCGGTTTGTCGTCAGAGATTGCTCAAAAAATGTCATCTTTGAAACATTTTTTCAATACTTCAAAAGCGAGATCGGTTTGTCGTCGGAGATTGCTCAAAACAATAGTTCTATTGACGATCTACTACTAGACTGCAAGAGCGATGAGGAAAGACTAAAGAAGATCAAGACTTCAAAGTGTGCAGTAAATGATGACGACAAACATGAACTACTTCATATTGACGATCTTCTACTAGACTGCAAGAGCGATGAGGAAAGACTAAAGAAGATCAAGACTTCAAAGTGTGCAGTAAATGATGACGACAAACATGAACTACTTCATATTGACGATCTTCTACTAGACTGCAAGAGCGATGAGGAAAGACTAAAGAAGATCAAGACTTCAAAGTGTGCAGTAAATGTCTATTTTTTTTTTAAACAGCAGGGATTTTCCATATACACTAACATTGTCTATCATTTCCACCGATTCCACTAATTAATTCATTTCGACAACTGATGCCCGAAATGCATTCCACAATCCTCAAATGACTAACATGAAAACCCTAATTGGAGGGTAAATGGTACAACTTATTCGACACATGCATCATTTTAAATCCCAGAACAATTAACAATTCAAATGACTAACACGAAAACCGAGTCCCCGTTGGGGTACATGGTAGAGGAAAAGAAGAAATCTGATACATTTTGACAGGAGAAGTGAGAGGATGAACAGTGGCGTTAGGAATTAGTCTAGGTTTTAGTGCTAATTGTGGGTGCGTTAGCCCTTTAGTGTATCATGATTCTCGTGGATTCTATTTAGTGAATTCTTTTAAGAACAACGAGATCGGTTTGTCGTCGGAGATTGCTCAAAAAGATGTTTTTTTTACAAATGAAATTGTATACATCTTTGAAACATATTTTCAATACTTCTAAAGCGAGATCGGTTTGTCGTCGGAGATTGCTCCTAAAAGGTTTTTTATAACAAGTGAAAATATATACATCTTTGTAACATATTTTCAGGACTTCAAAAGCGATTCTATTTCGGAGTTTCATTTTCAAACAACATTGTTCGCACGTCATTTCTCATAATGTTACAACTTATTCGACACACGCATCACTTTAAATCCCAGAACAATTAACAATTATGTTGACTACCAGTACATGAAATCCAAATGTGTTTGCACTAATCAAGTCTGTGTTTGCACTAATCAAGTCGGGGGACGTCGTCTCCTCGTACTAGCCCTGTAGCGTGCATTGTGTTCCCTACGGTCCGCCTCAGCCCTGCTTCGTTTTACTATCGAATAAGAAGTCAATGATAGTTAATGTCGATAATGATAGTTAATATTGATATTGATAGGAAATTTTGATAATTTCAAATAGATTCTTCGTCAATGGACGTGAAATTGGTGGAAATGATAGAAAATTTCAATGAATTTCAAATAGATTCTTCTTCAACGGACATGTAATAAGTGGTTGATAGGCAATTTCGAACAAGACGTCGATGATAGTTAATGTTGTGCTTAAGAAGAAATAATACATATATCATAAAAATTATCAGCAAAGTATACCATGACAAAGTAGACAAAAAGACGAACGCGTCGGCGCAAACGGATCGAAAAACGGAGCTATAACGAAGAAGATATGACAATTTTAAGACTGGAACTCGGCACAGGCGCCGGTTAAAGAAGACCGCGCGCCGGCGTCGTTAAAGAATGATGCGCGCCCACACGCGGTCATCTTTACCGGTGCCCGGCGTGCGGTCTTTTTGGCCGCTGCGCCGAGTTCCGGTCTTAAAATTGTCATATCTTCTTCGTTATAGCTCCGTTTTTCGATCCGTTTGCGCCGACGTGTTCGTCTTTTCGTCTACTTTGTCATGGTATACTTTGCTGATCATTTTTATGATGTATTTTTTTACTTATATAAGTACTTCGGAATCCTTCTTTGTTTTTTTCGAACCGCTTTTAATAAATTTTGCCTACATTAGCCCCTAAATTGGTCATTTTCTGACTGAGCGTATTGGAATGCCGACTATGCGTAATGAAATTTGGGGTCACCTCGTAATATGTCACAAATTGTGGGTAAATATAGTAATTTCTGAAAGATATTAAAGCAGGGGCAAAATGGTCATTTTCCTACTGTGCGAAGTGAAAACACGACTGAGCGTATTGACCCTTTATTAAAGTAGTAGATTTACACTGCTGAGTTTAGATTTTAGTCAATCTATAAATGACACATGGCTCTTAAAAGAGTTTAATATTTCACAAGCGACCAACGAACAGGATCTAGGCTCCGTTCGTTTGCGACGATGGAAACTTAAAGCTACTTTTTTTCAAAAAGTGTGATATGTGTTAGGTTTGTATTGGACAATAACTTAACTCGACACACTTGTCAAATTCTGATAACCAAACCATAGTCACATTAATACAAACCAATGTCATTGTCGAACACCAGGGTGGTGAATTGGATTGATGGGTCGGGTGGGTTGAGGTTAATCCATACCTAACCCGTTTAAGAATTTATTGAGTTAAACCGACCCAAAAAATAATCGGGTTACAGGATTTCAATCCTTACCCGACCATACAAAATTATTCAACCCAAACCTAACTGTTTGATAAAAAAAATTTAGGGAAATTTCATGAAATGCCACTATTTTTGGCTAATTCATGAAATGCCACTAAAAAAAAGAAAGTCACGAAATGTCACTATATTTTCTGAAAAGTACATGAAATGCCACTATAGATAGAAAAAAGACAAAAATATCCCTACTAGTTAACAAAGGACTGGGAAAGTCAAAAATGCCCCGGAGGGTGAAAAGGAAGAAAAAGAAGAGCAAAATACAATAAAGAAAAAAAAGGAGAAAAAAGGAGAAAAAAAAAGGAAAACAAAGGGGAAAGAAGGAAGAAGAAAAAAAAACGGAGAAAAAAGAGAAAAAAGAGAAAAAGAGGGAGAAAAAAAGGAGAAAGAGAAAAAAATTATAAAAAAATTATAAAAAATTATAAAAATATAAAAAATTATAAAAAATCATAAAAAAACTATAAAAAATAAAATCAAAAAAATAAAAAATTAAATTAAAAAATTAAAAATGAAAAAATTAAAAATTACGTATGTATATGTATAAAAAAAATGGACATATGATCGTCCTATATAATAATCAGGCGGCCGGTTTGGGTATATAGATTTGTTATTGCAATGTATCTCCTTTTAGATATTTTTTTATCTTTCGGTAAAGCTCATTTTAGACATTAGAATGTGAAACATCCGTCGTTGTAAAATTGTGTATTATATCATCCAGCTTATCAAATACTAAAAGAAGAAGATAAATTGTCTTGACAGAAACGACGAAATTTGGCTTTTAAAAACGTGAACGTGGAGGTATATTGCTGCTGTGATTGAAGATGAATGATACTACTACTGCAATAGAATATACAGGCTACCATGATTGTTAATTAGTCCATTACAGAGCTATACGCTATATACATTTAATATTTAAGGATATTAATTTTTTCAATTTTCAATTTTTATTTTAGTTTTTTCAATTTTTATTTTTTTCAATTTTTTATAATTTTTTATAGTTTTTTAATTTTTAATTTTAAATTTGTTTATTATTTATAATGTATATTTTTATAATTTTTATAGTTTGATAATTTTATAATTTTTTATAATTTTATAATTAGTATAATTTTTATATTTTTATAAGTTTATAATTTTTTATAAGTTTTTATAATTATAATAAATATAAATAATTTTTTATAATTTTTATATTTTTATTGTATTTTGATATTAATTTTTATTAATTTTCAACACTCAGGGGCATTTTATGAACTTTAAAAGTACTTTGTTAACTAGTAGGGGTATTATTTTGTCTTTTTTCTATCTATAGTGGCATTTCATGTACTTTTCAGAAAATATAGTGGCATTTTGTGACTTTCTTTTTTTTAGTGGCATTTCATGAATTAGCCAAAAATATAGTGGCATTTCATGAAATTTCCCAAAAATTATACATATTTTCTACAGTATTTCATTTTTTAATTCAAATAAAGTATTAACTTTTACCCCATGTCTCTTAATTTATAAATGATTGTATGGACTTCATTTTACTAACTTATTCATATAGAAAAAGAATGTTTACGTTCTTGAAAAAACTTATTTATCAAATTGTTTGAATGAACTAAAAAATAATAGTTGATAGTGTTTTATTTGTTTATTAAATGATAGTAATTGAGTTGTAAAAGAGCCGAAATGACATGGTAGTATAAGTGTACTATTTGTTATATATATATAATATATTAGTTGAGTTCGGGTTAGACATTGTAATGATACCTAACCCAAGAAAATAATTAGTAACTCAAACCCAACCTAAAAATTAAACGGATCAAATCTTAACCCAAACATATAATTTACGTGTCGGCAGAGATGGATCCAAAGGAGGACAAGGAAACACCGACCCTGAAACTTTTAAAAATTTATTAAATGCTCGTATAAATTTTTAAAAAAGTACAAAATAACATAAAGTAAATTGTACATGAGTGTGAGGATCTTTCTAGAAAAATGGAAAAGGAAAACAATTAAGATAGAATGCAACTACTCCTCGTAGAGCTTAAGCTACCGTAAAGATGTAGTGCCCGTTCGGTGGTGGCTGTTGAAAATCGATGTCGATTAATGCGGACATTGAGTCGTCACGATTCGCCGGCGATTGTTTGGGTTGAAAATTTGAATGTTCGTTGTCTGCGATGGCGAAATTTAGACAAAAGTCAGTAATATCCCTAATGACTTTTTAAAACTACAACCATATGCAGAAAATCACAAGCGCTGCTATCTTCTTCTTCATCTTCGACAGACATCAACCCACTTCAAACAGAAATTACCAGTCACGGGGAAGGGATCAACAAGATGTTAATCTTCCCTAGGATTCGATGGGAGTACAGGAAATCACTAGATTAGACTCATTTACACCCCAATTCGATGTTGTAGCTACTGTAAGTCGCCGCACATGACGAGTTCATGGATACTGTGATACTCACAAAGTACAAATCTGATCTCTCGAGGTCGTTTGAGGAAGTGACCGAATTCTTGAACAGGATAGGGTTCGTGTTCACACTAGGAAGATGATGATGGTTGGGCTTGATGACTCAACTGTTGGGGAATGACGAATGTTGTTGACGGTACTTCGAGGCTGAAGGGTAGAAGGGTAACTTCTATCCCACAGTCAAAACCAAAATAAGCTTTATGTTTGCAAACGCCGGGTTTTGCTGCGTTTACATAAAGGCCAATTTAACATTAATCTACTGTTTTTTGAGGGGGCTTTTCACTTAAAGTTGAACGCTTTTCGCCGGCGAATTGCAGCAAACCATGATCCGTCGGGATCGAACGACACCGTAGACTTTTCTCGCCGTTGTTGTTTTTCTTTTCTTTTGTCCTTATTTTTTGCCTTACCACGGCGGTCTATCCTTTACATTATACTTTGTCGCGTCATAATCTCCATGCATATAAGACCATGATTATCAATGGTTCTTAGTGTAAAAAAATATGAGGTGGAGGAGAGAGGAAAGAACTCTAGTTTTAAGTTCTGCGGGAAGAACCTCTTAGGAACCCAAAAAATGGGACCCACCATTTGTTTTTCTAATTATAATATGTCAAATTTAAATAGTTAAACCTTATACATTTTAAAATTTTAATATTTTAAAAACTAATAATGAATATAAATAAACTAAATATATCAAAATTCGTAAAATCTCATCTCTACAAAATGATATCCATATTGACTATATTTTAATATATATATATATATATATATATTCGTTAAATGAGTACTTATTATGACAAATAATAAAATCGAGTGACAAATAATAAAAATAACATTAATAATATATATATGAATAATTTTATTTTATTTTTGTTTCAAAAATATACTAAACTTTAATCATTAATAAAATATTAACTTAGGATTATTGGTGTATTATTAAAATAGTAGTATAACAATTAAAAATTAATTTTTGTATATTCATAATAATTAATAAGTAAAAAGTAAAATGACATGGCAATTAGAGAGAGTTATAAACCAAAGTATGAGTTCTCATGTTGGTAAAAAAATAGATATAATTCTTAAACTGATTTGGGGGTGAGAGAAATAGGAATGAGAGTGCTAAGAACTAAGATTTGAGTTCTTTGATAATTATACTCTAATAAATGATTCAGTAGCCCACGCATAGGTCCGTATACCTCTAATTAACGTCCTTTTATATACATCGGATGAACTTTGCAATATAGTGCAGCAACAATTCACCTTGGCATATATATTTGAAGTATGAGCTAATGGTATCGAGAAGCTGGTACTGTGCCCACCTTCCAATGGGGTTTCAATGTCGCATGTCACTATCTTATTAGGGGAATAACTAGTGTGTGAAATGTTGTGATAGGTGCATAGAAATGTGGAGTGGTGATTAGTGTTATGTGTCATAATTTGAATGGGTGACTACATATTATTAAATATATTAAATTTTAAAGTGTTACAATTTTTAAATATAAGTGTAAAAAAATCATTGTTCATCATAATTTGTGCTCTTCATAACAAGATGTATCATGAATATATTTTAGTCAATTTAAAATTGTATGTTTTGGAATGAGTATATATTACATATTTTAAAATAGAATCTTATTCATTAACAAAAAGAATATTCTTTAATAATAACCTAATATAATTATTGTTTGTAGTCATAAATTTATTAAAACGTTCGAAGGAATTTTTAGGATCTATGGTATAGGGATTAGGTAAAATGGTTAAGTCAATGACGACAAAATAAAGTATAAAATGACTTCAAAAAAGATCTCCCTACACCACACACCCTAAAAACAACCTAGGAAAGCTAAAAAACGCTGAAGGCATTTGAAGGGTTTGTAGTGCACCATAAACCACAAACTCCAAAAACTGTCAAGTTAGCGACGACAATATAAAGTAAAGAACGACTTCAAAAAAGTTTACCCTACACCACTCAACCTAAAAACCACCCTAAGAAAGCTAAAAATGTCGAAGGCATTTTTAGGGTTTATAGCGCAGAGACCCTAAACCCTAAACCACAAACCCTAAAAACTTTCGAGTTAGTGACGATATTATAAAATATTGAACAACTTTAAAAAAGATTACCCTACACCACACACCCTAAAAACAACCCAACGAAATTTTTCGTGTTGTAAAGCAGGGTTTAGGTTCACTTTTAAAAACAAATGATTCACATTGTTAATGTGAAAGATTCATTTTTCTTAAACATTAGATTCACTTTTTTCAAACAAATGATTCACATTCAATACATGAAAGGTTCATACTGTTTTCGCATAAGTTTGTGGTAAGATTCACATTTCTTAAACAAAATATTCACTATTCAAAAACCTTTGATTCACTTTATTTTTAATAACCTCTTATTCACTTTTCCTGAATCTCTGGTTCACTTTTGTTTAACCTTCTTAAACCTCTGATTCACTTTTTAACAACATCTTATTCACTTTTTAACAACATTTGATTCACTTTTTTAAACCTTTGATTCTCTTTTCTTAAACCTCATATTCACTTTAGTTAAACAATCTGATTCACTTTTGTTAAACAATCTCTATTTACGAGATTCACTTGTCTTAGACGTCTGATTCACTTTTTAACAACCTTTGATTCACTTTTCTTAAACCTCTGATTCATTTTCTAACATATGATTCACATTTAAAAAAATTGTGATTCACTCCTTAACAACCTCTGATTCACTTTTTAACAACCTCCCTCTCTATCTTTCTGTTCCTCCATTCTACATCTCCCCAAACAACAAAAAAGATAGAGAAAATTTAATTTGTCTCATATTCTAGTCCTAGCTCTGTCTATCTCTTTGTAAACAATAATACAATGGAATAGTGATGTAGACCTAGCAAAATGCACTACAATATTGGAGAATTAGACCTAGCCAAATGAGTTCAACCCGTCAATCCGACCCAAACCCCCGTTTATAGCGGTTGGGTTGAGTTTTTTCAACCCGTTAATAAATGGGTTGGGTTAGGATTGAGGAATTATAAATGGGTTAGGTTAGGGTAGAGGTAGTCCAATCCGCCAACTGTATATCCATTCTTTTCAGTTTATCTCTACATTTTTTTGCGTGGATATATAATCTTGTACATTACGGGTCATCTATAATATAATTTTTAAAAAATATAACTCATTCACTATTTACTACTATTTACAAAAGATATAAAATTAATTATCATTTTTTAATTATCAAACCAAGTTAATCTAATCTTATTATGTATTAAGCATTGTGTACAACTTTCAATATAAGTTTTTCTTGCGGGTAGATGGGTTGGGTAGGGTTGAAAGTTGAATCCGTTTAACTAAATGGGTTGGGTTAGAACTGACACTTTTCTAAATGGTTTTACTTGAATTGAGGCTAACCCAACCCGTCAACCTGTTTTACCAGGTATAGGAAGAATACACTATAATACTGTTTATTTATCTTTTTCTTTTTCCTCCTTTCTTCTGGTTTATTGTTGTTTAACCTTGTCTTACCTTTACTTCAGCTTTAAAAACTAAGGAATTTAATTAAGGGAAAATTCAAGGGATACCACTAAAAAGTTTGTTAATTCACAAATACCATAATTTTTCAAAACGTTTTCCAAATACCACAAAAAATAATTTTAATTCACCCGATACCACAATTTACCAACTTATAACTTTTAAGACCAAAATACCCCTACTTATTAATAAACATAGTTAAAGGTATACCACATAAATATTTTTAATTTACAAGATACCACAACATTTATTAAAATACATTAAAAAAATTAAAAATGTATCAGTTTATAATATAGGTTGAAATTTTATAAAATTAAAAATATATTATAAAATTACAAAAAATATATATATTATAAATAATTAAAAATACCAAGTAGTTAAGAGATTGAAAATTCAAAACTTTTATAATATTTTTATTCTAGTAATTTTAATAATATAAATATTATTATTAAAAGTTAAATTATATAAAGTAAGGTTATAAAAAATTAAATTAACATTCTTTTTACTATTTTTATTCAAATTTGAAGCTTCTTTAATATAGTTATACCTTTTATTATTCTTCATATTTTTGGAGATTATTATTATATATATGGTATTTTTGTTTTTTCAATTATAACCCAAATATAAGAAAAAGTTAACTTTTTCTACTTACTTTTTAAAAATATATTAATAATTTTGGTTGCATTCTTAAATTTAATATATATATAAAGTGATATTATGAAAATTTATACTATATACAAGCTAAATAATTTGCCAAAAAAATTAAAGGGAAAATTACATCCCCACCCATGACGTTTGGTGAATTACACAACCCACCCACGAGGTTTCAAAAATTACTTTCCCACCAATGTAGGTTCTTCTATTTTAGATCCAATAACTTTTCAAATATTTTATCAACTTAAAAGATGCTTAAATGTTGTCCAAAGTTGATAAAAATTTATATGGATGATGCTAAGGTGTTATATTTTTGTCCACTGTCAAATCCAAAGTTTTTAAAGCTCATATATGACTTGTGGGACCCAATGAAAACACGTTGACATGTCACATATTTCATTGGGTCCCACATATCGCATATGAGCTTAAAAAACTTTGGATTTCACGCTAGACCAAAATATAACACCTTAGCATTGTTCATGTAAAGTTTCATCAATTTTACAACATTTAAGCATCTTTTAAGTTGATCAAATATTAGAAAAGTTGCCGGATGTAAAATAGATGAAACCACATGGGTGGGTAAAGTAATTTTTTGAAACCTCATGGGTGGGGTGTGTAATTTCACCAAACGTCATGGGTGGGGAATGTAATTTTCCCAAAATTAAACAATAGTTAAAGTATTATAGTCTAATATTTTTTTATAATATCATTTTATATATTTTAATAACAAACAAAAATTAATAACATGTTGAAAAAAGTAACTATTAAAAATTAATGTTCTTCATATAAGAGTTAAAACTTAAAAAATAAAAAAATATCATATATATGAGAATAAAATATTTAAAGAATTTTAAAAAAGTATAATATATTTGAAAATAATCGTGATTAAAAATAGACAAAAACAGTCAAGAGAATGATAAGTTAATTTTTTATAATTTACTTTATATAAATTTAATTTTTTATAATACTATTTTACATTATTAAAAATACTTTGAGTATAATAATATAAAAAATTTGAGTTTTCATTCTCTTAACTATTTTTATTTTAAATTAAGTTTTTTAGCTTTGATATATATATAGTATGTTTTGTGGTCTCTTGTAAATTAATAATATTGAGTGGTATTCCATGAACTATGTTTATTAACAAGTAAATGTATTTTGGTCTTAAAATGTTTGGGTTAGTAATTTGTGGTATCTGATAAATTAAAGGGAAAATTGCATCCCCCACCCATGATGTTTGGCGAAATTACACACCCCACCCATGAGGTTTCAAAAATTACTTTGCCCACCCATGTGGTTTCCGTTATTTTACATCCAGTAACTTTTCTCATATTTGATCAACTTAAAAGATGGTTAAATGTTATCCAAAATTGATAAAACTTTACATGGACGATTCTAAGGTGTTATATTTTGATCTAGCGTGAAATCCAAAGTTTTTTAAGCTCATATGTGATCTGTGGGACCCAATGAAACATGTGACATGTGAGTGTATTTTCATTGGGTCCCACAGGTCATATATGACCTTTGGCATTGGACAAAAAATATAACACATTAGCATCATCCATGTAAATTTTTATCAATTTTGGACAACATTTAAGCCTCTTTTAAGTTGGTCAAATATTAAAAAAGTTGGCAGATGTAAAATAGAGGAAACCACATGGGGACAAAGTAATTTTTAAAACCTCGTGGGTGGGGTGTGTAATTCGCCAAACATCATGGATGAGGATGTAATTTTCCCTAAATTAAAATTAGTTTTTGTGATATCTGAAAACTTTTTTTTTTTAAATTTGTGGTATTTTATAAATTAACAAAAATGTCAGTGGTAAGAATAACTATCCCTCAGCCCCAGATTACTTATCTTGACTTGAACCCCACAAAAATCATTATCCAAGTCGCTTTAACTTCTTCCTTTTAGTACAAATTGGCAGCTCGGACTTACTACTTCCATTAAATATTACTCTAGTATCATGCATGGCTACTAGTGGCTACATGGGCTGTTCAAGAGGTGACATGGTACCGGGTCCCCAATTTTAGGGGCCCCAAATTTTTGGGGATCTGTTTTTTTTTAAGTAGAGTCAATTATCTTGTAGTTTATATAATTAAAAGGTTACAAAGGTTTTTAACCTATTCAATAGAACATAAATAACAGTTGATTGAATATAACAATATTAAGTCTTTTAGCAACAAATAAATAAAATTATCGATGAAATTGTTATATTCCAGTAATATATATTTAAAAAAGATACAGATATATTGAACTTCCTTCTTTTTTTTATGTAGTCAATGACAATCTCTTCAACTTCGTTCTTCTAGCCAATCAAGTATTAACAGTTATTTCTTCAAAGATTTTGTTGTAAAATTCTAGTAATATGAATATTTTTAAGGGATTATTCAATAATAAGTAAACTTCTTCTAGTTTGTCTGAATTGTCATTTTTGAGATTTTATCTTATTACATAAGTTAATATAAAATTATGTTGTGACACAATTAAATTAATAATTCTCTATTTTATATTTAAGTTTTAATTTATAAAAAGTACTGTTAAAATATTCACCACAGGACCCCACGAATTACCGAGTAGCCCATGAGTGGCTACTAGCCTACTACTGGTTTTGTTCAATAAATTAGTGGCGCATAGCATACTAGTTACTGATTTATCATTTCATTTATCCTTCTCACTAACTAGACTGTTAGTAACAGTTATCGGACATCAAGCATAGAACCACTACTAAAGTGGCCATTATAAGCTCCACTTTTGAAATAGTGGCCCCATTATGTGCCCATTAATCTACCCCATTCCAGCCCAAATAAGCTCCACTTTTGAAATAGCCCGTTCGCTGGTGAGATGTTTTTGCAACGGACAGAAACAAACGAAAGACAGAATTGCCCCTCCGGACAAGACGTATCCTTGTCTTCCTGGCGCACGTTTGTTTCTTCAACTTTGCCCAGAAGCACACACATCTCACCACCTTCGTCATTTTCCTGGTCAAACATCGACGTTCGGGAGGGAGTCGACCAGCTTGAAGGTAAATCCCCTTATTTATTGTACTGTTTGCTCCAGCTTCCATGTGATTTTCTTCGTCGAGGGAACGTCTCTCAGTCATTCTTCAACGTCCTTGCAGAACAGAAAGGAGGACTACGAGAAAGGGTTGTCATTTTTCAAAATGAACACACGGAGGAGCGTAAGTTTCTCTGTTTCCTTCACTTTGGTAGAGTTCGAAAACACATACCTAGCATACCTATGATGTTGGGACCACCGAATGTTCCTATTACGCTTGAGTTACTATACGCCATTTTTATCGCAGCCAAATGTAGTCTTACTATAATAGGTTAGTTTTTCGCTCCAACCATCCAAAGTTGCGTGTTTGCTGTTCTATGGTTGGTGATTATTGATACTATACTGTATTACAGTGTTCTGAAAGGTGTGGTGAGGAAAACCAACTATCATAAAGCATTTGTTTCATTACCAAATTGGGTATGGTGTTTGGCTGCACCAGATTTGTAACCACTTGTCTCGAAAAACAGTAGATGATAGTTGTATTTAGTCAGTGGCAGTGGTCATTACATTCTGTTGAGTTAGCTGATGACAATGTTTAACTATCTAGCCAGTTATGTTTGTGCTGAAATTGTACCTAAAAATTTTGTCGGGACATTGTGCAGTCTTCTTCAACCGGGAGGAGTTTTAATCAGTTAAATACCACATACATCAACAGTGATTGTCAGTGCCCATCTATGTTGATAATATCTTACACCGTCGAAAACTTTGGTCATCTATTTTTCAAATGTAACACTTGCGGTTTCTTCAAATGGTGGGACACAGTTAACCGACCTACCAACGGATGGCCTGCTGACGGCAATGCAGCACGCAATGTGGTTCATCGCACTGATAATCTTACCCTTTTTATTAATCTTTTGGAAACTAACAATGAAACTGCAGTAGGCATTAAGAGATCTGTCAATGATATGCCTGAGAGTCTGAACAACATCAACACCTCAGTTACAGCTTTGAAGAATGGGGTTGAGGAGGTCAAAATGATGATATCGAAGCTGCTGCTTGTCCTACACGCTTTTGTGATTGCTGCAATTGTGTACTCGGTGTTAGTCTAGACATTAGTAGAACAACCCACTGTAACATCTTCTTTTTTTTTGTGTAACAATTCCAGCTGTTTAAGAATCTTTAGAGTTGTTTGTAATTTGGCCATATGCAGTTTACATGACTATAAGATGTAATGTTTAACTCGACTACTTTGGTGTGTTTTAGTACTTGCATATGTTGGACCAAATGTTGCTGTAATATATGTTACAAGAATTGTGCATTCTCTGGCCTTCTTAGCGCTTGCTGCAGTATTGTACAAATATCAGTAATTACATGTCATTATGTGTGCTGTAAATGTGTTTATAATTGGGACAACTTGTGCCTGAATACGATCCTCATGTGTTGTTTGATTTGGCTTCAACTGCTGTTACTGTTACTAATGCTTATGATTTGACGGGCAGGTACATTGTTGGTTATACCATTTTTCCACTTATTTTCATTAACAACATACTGGCACATTCATTTGATGTGATATAACCCTGTCTGGTTGTTGTGTGCAGCGAGGACTTTCCAGTGAACAACATCAGTGGGAATTCGAATCTTGCAGTTGCAGTTCCTCAGACTGAAATTAATGCATTATTGGACAGTGCACCTGTTGCTTCATACAAACATCATACCACAACAGAAGCTGCTTATGGAGAAGGAATATATCATGCTAAGGGAAGAGGTGGGTGTACCCATCAAACGCAGATTGTTGTTGCGCTTAAGGCAGCGAATGTTGCTAAACGACCTAGATGTGAACAACACAACATGCATTTTGAGGTTGGACAACCAACTAAATGTGTAAAAGTTGAACGAAATGAGTCAACCTGTTCATCACCAGCGCAGTCCTCTGATGGTGGTGAAGAAACAGATTCGAGTTGCATGATAATAGAAGCTGCATCCGAAGACGACACCTCTGATGGTGGTAAAGAAACAGAATTGATAGAGATTGATTCAGACTAAACTAATTTGTAATAAGGGTTGAAAATCTAGTATTTTTTGGCATGCTGTCTCTGGGTCTTGCTGATTCTCTGGTGTTAAGTGCGTGTACAATCACATTTTGTGAGCAAACAACTATTACTTTTGTGTGGAATCAGTTTTTGTCCGTCAGTGAAATGTCATTTAATGTTTTTGAATCACAGCTCACAAATCAAATACAGTTTGGAAAAATACATCAACTTGTGCAGTATTTTGCAAGTAATTCATGTTATAACCATCTTAGATGATAGCAAAAGTGGATGGTTCATTACATAAGATTTTGAAGTGGTCAACACAAGCAAAGAAAATGGTCGTTCATGTAATGCTTAAAATTCAGTAGCAAGTTCATAGTGATAGCATATTATTTTAAGTTGTGCGTGTTACAACCAAGACACCCTCATAGGCAATATGGAATACCATTTCCTTAAAGCTAGCCATCAACAGCTACACAACATCGTCACTAATAATACACTTTGTGCTTTAACGCGACTTCGTTCCTAATCTCTGTAAGTATTTCCAGTACTCCTCATCAACGCCGGGGGGTTTGGGTCCCCTGAAAGGATTTCCATCAGAGTTGGTATCTTCTAGTTCCGCAAAGTTGTCGTCCACATCCTCGATCTTCTTCTCCACTTTTACCTCAATATTGTAAGACTCTTATGTAACCTCAGACACAATCTGTTCGCTTTTAACCTCTTCCTTCACAGTTGTGGACGGTCATTGTTGTTGCTGCTTGTCAACGATGGACAGGTTTTCTGTTTTCAATTTTGCATTCAATCTTCCCATTATCATTATTCTGCACTATACAACAAAGTAGGGAACACATTGAATAAATCTACTGCTGCATATGTATGCAACTACAAAATACGTAGTAGCACAAATTTGTCATTCATTTGAACAAACCCATGCTCTGCAACACAGCTAGTTTGCATCTACAGAAAGTTTTTGCGGTAGACAAGATTGTCACAAGCAAACGATTTCGACTCAACAAAACTGTGGTACGACGCAGTGGAAGTGAAAAGGAAGTTGCATTCATACCTTGGTGAGGATTAGGGACTCCAAAAGGCCACTTCGAGACTCGACGACAAAAGAAGATGCTGACTGGGGATAAGGTAGGGATGTATGGTTATGCGTACAAGTATATAAATATATATATAGGGAGAAGTTGCTCAAGAACCAGTTAAAAAATAAAAAACCCTTCTGTTACAGTGCTGACTGATGTGCGCGCATATGTGATAGCATATGTAACAAGGGTATGTGTGTCTGATGTTATTCAGACTACCTCACCGCACTCGTCCAATAAACAAATAAAACTCATGCAATATTTGCGATGTGGGAGTCGCTTGATGAACTAACCAAAGACAACGAATAAAACATCTGTCATTGCGGGTCCACCTGTTGGAATTGAAAAACAGCAAAAAACTAGCACACAATGCAAGGTGTAGTCTATGCGTTCAAGGGAGCCACATGGTTGACAATGTTGTGTGCGGATGTAATTATTCAAACTAGTGGATGACAATTGCACAATATAAAGAACTCAATTTTAATACACTACATCCGATTTGGGAATGGCAATCAGGGACTCACTGCTGTTGTTTAAAGCCACTGCCTGTAACACTCAGAGATGACGAATATTCACTTTCAGATTTATCACACCGCATCTAAGCACTGCTAAGAAATCAGCAAATTGCAGAGCAGGAGACAAACAAAGTAAGATGTTGTAATTGTTACAACATGCATTGCACACACGCAAAATGAATGATACACCACCAGTCATAGTCATTGACATTAACCTTGGTGTTCAATAAGTAATCAAAACATTACACCTTCATGTATCAGCATACACAAGCATAACCAGTACAATAGATTCAGTACCAGCTGGTACATGAGCACATTCAAAAACCACAAAAGTTCATTAAATCAATAGTGATTCTTAAGTCATTCTTGTTCTACTTCTTGCTCCAACCATCTGCTGAGTAATTGTCTCTTTCAGTAGCACCATTTCAGCATAACCATTCTGGATAGAGCTTGAAGAAGTGTCGGCACAATCATCGTCTTCTTGTTCAGGGACAAAATAAGGTGCAACATCGAGTATTTGAAAACAAGGGTCTCCATACTTGCTCATTCTGATGAAGTTGTGAAGGGCAAAGCATGCATTGACAATTTTGATTTTCTTCAGTAATGGATAGCTTGGGACTTTCAAAAGTATTTGCCATCGAGACTTCAGTACTCCAAAACTTCTCTCTATTGCAGACCTTATTGAAGAGTGACATTTGTTGAACAGCTCTTTACCATCTCTAGGGTTTTCTGCCCTAAACTTTGCTTGATGATATCTTACTCGTGTGTGGTGTCATCAAACCTTATCTATCTGGGTAACCTTTATCTCCAAGGTAGTACTTACCTATTTCATAACGACAATGTCAAAACCAGTTTGAACAATAACAACAAATGCAATAACAAATAGGGTTCTCTTAAATTACAATGCAATAGTACCTGCTGATGGCTTTGGGAACTTCTGTTCAGGTTCATTTACATAACTAAAATAGACTCTACTGTCATGGGCTGAGCCTTCCCAACCGGTACACACAAATATAAATAGCAAATCAAAATCACAAACAGCAGGAACAATAGTACTTGTGACCCCCTTTCTGTTGATGAATCTCATTCTTTGTTTATCGGGCACCGTAAGTTCTACATGACATCCATCAAGTGTGCCAATGCAATTCTATGATAAGATAGACAACATGTTATAGTTGCATTTAAAAAAACAATGCAAGGAAGTATGAGTTCCAATAACATTTTGGTCCTTGTACCTCAAAGTATGGATGGTATTTTGTGCTGTTTAATATTTGAGGTGGTGTTGAACGAAACAACGCATCTCGTGGCCTTACCAAATCCCTACCAAGTCTGCCTACAGCTTGAAGTATGTCGCCAAAGTGATCTGAGACCGACAAACCAGAATGCTGGAACCTTTCCATCGTGTCTTAATTTGCACATCGATGGCTAAGAGTCCTCAAAAATCATGCTACTCTTTCTGCAACTGATATGTATGCACGATTGTTAATGAAATACTTATACTCCAGCATGTTGCATAACATTAAAAATGTATCTCGGTTCATTTGAAGGGCGTTGAAACATCTAACTTCGTGACCATTCAGAAGTTCATTTATCCAATTTGCGCCACTAAGCGTTGACGTATGCATAGGACATTTAACAGGAACATTCAACTGCACAGCTATTTCCTGAATCAACTTAACAACCCATCTCTCAATCGGTATCATGTCAATGCAAATTGCATGACATAGTTTTCTCATCATTTCAGGATCTTCACCAATTCTCTGCATTACCCTCCTTAACTGTTGTGCAGACAATCTGACCATATTCTACAATATATAAAACAACAACTTGATAAGGACATAATGTAACTATATATAAAAAAGATTGCTGAAGTAGGATTGTATCATTACATGACATGTAAAAAGATATGATTACCTAACATACTACAACTATTTATCAGAATACAACCCTTACACAACTTAGTAATCAAACTTTAACTGCTGCTTTACGATGACTCATTTGCATTTTCATCCTAACTACGTCAATGAACAAAGATTTAGGTATAGCTTCAAACAAGTCTATGTTATCGTAGTCTTGTATCATGCAGATTGTGAACTTAAATTCCTCTTCAGTGAATGCCTTTATACGCCTGATCTTGTCGATTGCCATTGATTCAGTTAACTTCCCTTCCCGTGACAGGATGAGGTCATAGTTTGGTTTCTTACTACCAACGATCATGTCCTCCACATGATTTACTAGCGACAAATTACAAGCCATCTTTGTTTCAATAAACATTAAAAAGATTTTGTCTATGAAACCATTCCAGTTACAGAAGTCACACTCATGCAGCTTTCTCTTCTTCCCCTTTTGTTGCTGATCATAACGCCTCATATGTGCCATCTTGTGACGTGCTAGTACACGGATGAATTGGTCTGATAATTATCCACTGCTTGGAGTAGTATAAACTTAAAAGATCTTTTCTACCTTCTCTCAACCTCTTTGACACTAGAGTGATGATTCTGTTACTGTTGCGGTTGTGTTCCATCCTAATGAAAGGGACCCAGTGAGTACAACACACAATACAACATACTGAAGGGTTCATATTAATAACTTCACTTCTGGTGCCATACAAAAAGTAACCATCGACGCACCTAAACTAACATTGACACCCTTAACCCAGAACCAAACACACTTCGTCATACTATTAAACAACTACCTACTAGAACAGACTACAACTGGTGTACTACTTAACATATGGTAGACACAAAAGAGCAAGCACCAGCAATACCAAAAGATCAAAATGTACTAGTGTTGCTAACCTACTGCCGCTAATTAGGTAAAGCACATATGTCATGGTTCAGACATGAACATAATACGTACCATAGCACATCAGTGCCCAAAAAATATGCTACCCACACATCTCCTACCCTACTGATCACCATGATCACGCCTAAATATGTGGCGCACCCATTCAACAATCTCTTCTTCATCAACAAAAATCATTAGAACAGACCTATGGCTTCTATCAGCTAGAAACATCGAAACATAGGTTAACTCACTTGCTTATACCCGGTATTGCACGAATAATACTAGCTGCTTCCTGGACTGATATAACAGCATTTGAACCAGGACCTTCCATAGCATCAACACTTCTGATCATGTCATCAACACGTGATACAGTTTCATCAACACCAGCTTGCAATCCTTTCAGCTCTTCCACAAGCACTGAACTTTTACCTCTGCTCCCCTTTGATTTCTTCTTTACCTCAGTAACTTCAGACTGTTGTTTCCTTTTACCACCATGAGGGACAACACCAGCTGTTGTCATCATCAATTCATCCCAGTTCTGAGGGTTGGTGCCAGTACCACTGCTGTTCAATTGTTGTGCAGACGGTAGAAAATTTCCACGGCCACCTGAAGAACCAGCAACGATGCCTGCATACTGGGATCCTTGGAAGGCGGCTGCTGTGAGGGTAGCTCCATATGTAGCTGCACCAGTGAGATCAAAGAAGGGAGCATTTGACTGACCATCACCCCCAGGGAATGGGGCACTCACCCTGTTTCTGGAGGATTCAGCAGTTCTGTTTGTGTTGTTGTCATGCCCCCCTAACATGTTAACATAGGAATCCTTCTGTCCCTCAACTGAGAAGTCCATGTACTCATCATGCTTGTTGTCTGTACAGTCAAATGGCTCATCATCGTCATCTAACTTCTCATACTCCACTGGTGCAGTCCCTCCATGAGTGATCCTCAGTTCACCGTTTGCCTAAGACTGCCCCCAAATGAGCTCCATTTGATCAACTAGGTATGCAGGCCACTTGGAAGTTATCAGCTTATGCACGGCCCTATTTTCCTACGGATCATTAAACTTGATATTAGCATACGCAGGTGTAGGTTAATGTTAAAAGCATATTTAAAATGTATAAAAAATCTTGCTTGTGCTTTCCTTGCCACCCACTCTGGTGGGTAAGTGTAGCAGTTGTTTGCTTCATCCCAACCTAATCCTGTTTGTTTATGAGTGATCCTTACACTTTCTCCATCCTCCCTTTAAAGTGTCACCTTTATTTTTCAGCTGGGCCTTGTCAACATCTGGTAACCTATCCCTCATGCTATTAAACTTCTCTGTAATGTTACCCCATCGGTGCTGGAACCCAACCAAACTACCGCCCCTCCCTAACTGAAGTTGTGCTTCTTCTAGCAGTAACTTGATGAGAAGCTCAACATCTTGTTTAGTCTATTCATGTTTCGGGCGTTTGGATTTCCCCTCATCAGTGTCATTCTTCTTCCCCTTCCCCTTGTCCTTATCGTTTCCTCTCCCCATTCCTAACTACTATTTGTTTCTTATCAGAACAACAACAGAAAACACCAACACATGGTTTGAACAAAGAAAAACACAATTCACTGATGCAAGTAACAAACCTAATATATAGCACATTGAATACTAATGCTTGTCGTATACACAAAGGAGCACGTAAATGTAAATAGCAGACTGCGACAACATGTGCGAAAAAATGTGTGCAGATGACAAAAGAAGCTGGAAAATACCTGCTATTGTTGATGCTTGCTTAGTATTTCAATAGGTCGTCAACTGAAGGATGCAGCTGGAATGGTGCTGCACAGTCAAAGAACAACAATTTCAACCGACAAAAAAGCAACAGCGGACACAGAAGTGAAAATAAAGACAGGGGTGAATTACCTGGGTGCAGTGAGGGGTACACAGTCTTGGTTCAACTCCTTTATAAGCAAACGAACTAAGTAACTCCATCTCCTATCAGGTACAAATGGTTTTTGAAATAAAATGGATCTGGCTTAAATATTCCCGTTGTTGCTTTCGCAGGTCAGGCATTCAATGAATGAGGCATGGTTTCCCTGCTGGGAGCATTCGTTGACAGTACTGGAGTAGGGGGATGGCCTTCAGCAACGAAGCTTCAATGGCGCCAATTCCAGTCGTTTCAACCCTTCAATGAAGTTGTTAGCCTTGAATGTGATAGTACTGAACCGAAAAAAAACAGGGGCAAAAGTGTAAACTTTTGCCATCCCAGGTTTCACAATCGCGCTTATATTTTGAAACGCAGGGAAACCAAGCTTTTTGGTTAATCTCATTCTGGGGTGAATTGTTGGGCTTTTGGACGCACGGATCACGCACATGTCACCTCCCACCTTTATGAAATCCTCAAATCATGCATTAATATCATGAACGAACGGGGCCTAAAGCACTGCGAGTCTAAAACACCAATCAGACTTTGTACCCCCCACCGGAGATGACTCTGCCTCCTCAGCCAATATAAGTCCACCGCCACTGTTATCCTCCGTTGACAAATCCTTCATTAGCTTCATGCACTTCACAACTCTATCCTGCTGAAATGAGAAAATACGGAGTGAATGAAGACCGTTTTCACTTCAATTTCCAAATGGGATTTGGTTGTAGAGGTGAGTGAATTTGGTATCATCCCTGTCTTCAGTTTGGTATGCGAGGGATGCAGCAGTTCCAATCAGGTGAAGTGGCAAGTGTTGCAAAGCGAAAACCCTCAATTTGCTAATGAAGTTTTTTCAGCCCCGTCATTTAATTTGGTGTTCGAGTGATGCAACAGTTTCAATCTTTGTAGAGGCGCAAACACGAGAGGAGAACAAAGAGGGGGCAGAGCATGTGTTCCTTGTTCACCATTTAGGGTTGCAAAATTACCGTAAATTAAGAGAATGAAGACGTCGGAGCTTGCTCTATAAAATTACCCTAAGTCCCAAAGCCATATTAGAACCTGGCTTAATTGGTGTAAGCTAATTGTTTATCACTGTAAATTTCACCATACATTTGTCTCTGTGGTCCGCATATAATCTTATATATGCATTTTAGAAAAACAATATGGATCCACACAATAAAGTTCAGAAGATCCCATAAGATAAGACCACAGGGCCATTTCTAACAAAATTGATAGTGATGAATATTTATATTTGTACAGAAGAACGATAGATTGAACTTTTTATTTTTTAGGGTTCTAAGAACCACAATACAATCGGTCGACTGGAAACCACCACGTCCAGGCGAGACTTTGCCCTGTCCAGATCCGGACGTCTCTGCGGTCATCAGTATTCTTCTTGACTATTCGATCTGAACTATCACACGCCCGCTGCCATCTGATGGTCCATCCGGGCGAGAACCTACTGAGGACTGACATATGATTGTTCGGCATTGATTTCCGTCAGAGTGAGATTGATCCTGTTCGGATCCGGACGCTTGCCAAGGACGCGTATACAATTAGACACCGATATATTCCAACACCCCCCGCAAACCGTACACGGTTAGAATCACGTAGGCTTGGAGAATCTACATTTCTCATACCTATGCGAGGGAGTTTGTCATGATACCGAGTGTCAGGTAATGCCTTCATCATCATATCAACCAATTGAGTAGTAGTAGGCGTATATACAACGTCCACAAGCACTTGTAGAATTTAATCCCGAACAAAATGATAATCAATCTCAATGTGCTTTGTACGCTCATGAAACACCGAATTCCGAGTAATATGAATAGCAGATTGATTGTCACACTTCACTGGAACATGAATAATATTCGCCACGTCAAGCTCATTGATGAGTGTCTAAATGAGCATGTTTTAGGGGAGTATTTCATATGTTTAATCAACACTTTTCATGCTCATTTCTCCACTCTGGCTTGTTTTCCTCTAGTTTTATGTTTCATTGGTGTCTTACACATTTATTGTTTAAACGGGAGGAATAACATAGATAGGAGTAAAGTAGATGAAGAGAGGAACGCGTGGGCGCAAACGGATCCAAAATCGGAGCTGAAACGAAGAAGATAAAGCATTTTCTTTGCTTCTGGTCCGGACCTCCCCTGGACCGCCCCTGTGGGGCGGTCCAGTCAATTTCGGAACACAGAAAATCGCCTCTGGTGTGGACCGCCCCTATGGACCGCCCCTGTGGGGCGGTCCGACGCGTATTTTTGCCCAGAGTTGAGTTTTAAAACGGGGATTTTGGGGACACTTCTCCCCATTCTTCAACCACGACTCCACCAGTCGAAAACACAGAGAAAGAAGGCGAAAAAGAAGGGAAAGAAGAGAAGAAAGAAGAGGAGAAAGAAGAGAAGAAAGAGCTCACCTTCTCCAAAGCTTCCAAGCTCCATTAATGGCTTCTTCTTCTCCCTTTTATGCTTTTCTTTTCTCTATGGCTGTGTAGAATCATTTGTAGCTAGGGATTGGAGATTTTGTCCCAAAATCCCTAAACTCCATTGTTGAATCTTGAACTTGTGTTTGTGCTTTATTTTAGTCTTTGAGCTTAATGAAGATGATTATTGAGTGTTTATGACTTCTAAACTCGTTGCTCATGATTTGGGGATTTGTTAAGGGTTTTGCTCAATTTGTCTTCTATTTGTTAAATTGGTTGGTTTGGCCTACCGATTAGTTGAGCATTATTGTGGGATTCTATCAAAATGATATTCTGAGATAGAAACCTAAACCGTTGGGGACTAAATCAATGTTAGCCGATTTCACTGATTTTGGATGAGGTTCTCATTGCAACTTAGGGTAGATTTGTGCTTAATGCTTCTGATTGAATTGGGGATTTGAACGAGCATTCAGTCCCCGTTAAATTGGTTAGGATTAATAGACCGGGATTTGGTTATTAATTAAATTCCTGTTGTTTAGCTATGAGTTCGAGGTTCAGCCATTGGTAGAAAGGGGATGACGGGTGCGAATATCCTATCCCGAGCTACACCTATCCTAGATTAGATAGTTTAGTGTTTATTGCTTTCCTTTATTTCTCCAATTACAACCCAAAAACCCAAAACCCCTAATTTACAATTATACACTTTTGTATATATCCTCTTGCACATTTACTAAGCTTATAATTAGCTAGATAGTTACGAAGTCCCTGTGGATACGACCTTGTTATACTACAATGATTGGGTTCACTGCCCATAGTTAGCAATCTAGTTTAAACATTATTTTGCTCAACACTCATGAAGAAGACGAGTAAGCCAAGTAAGCTCCGTTGTAACACAACGCAGCGAAGGATACTCTATCTGCACTAGATAAAGATATTGTCCATTGTTTCTTCGTCTTCTAAAAAATAGGACTGTCTCCCAAGAAAATATAATATCTAGACACATACCGCCTAGTATCGGGACAAGCTATAACACCTCAAAACTAGCCGGTATTTATTAAGGTTGAAGTTAAAATTAAAATCAAATTTTTTTCCTATCATCTACTCAACAGTAGAAACAAAAACCTAAAGGGTGTTACCACCACACTCACAACCTAGTGAGTGTTAAGGCTAAACAAAAGAAACTTCAACCTTAACCGGATAATTAATCAATAACAAATAAGTAAATAAATAAATAACAAATAAATTAAAACTTAAAACACCAACTAAATAAATACAAAAGCATCTAATAAGTATAATCAGTCTATGTGAGACTATTAAACTATTATATATAAAATTAGTCGAGAGTAGAGTCTATGTCAATTCCCCAAACCCAACTCTCATGCCTTTACATCCATATCAGCTTCGTCACCTGCGGCCAGAAACAAATAACACACAAAGGGACCGCGCAAATAAAAAACTGAGTAAACCTCTGCCTCATAATGTAAAATACATTTTAGAAACCTTTTGAGCAATTATACAGACAAGCATAACATAACACAATTTACCATTCCAAAACCATTTTCCAATAGTCACCAAGCAGGGGAACTTTCACAGGAACCAATCACTTTATACACAGATGGATAGGGGTGTGCAAACGGTTAGAACGGATATCCGTTAACCGAAGTTCGAAAAAAAAATGGTGTTCGGTTATTTCGGTTATAACCGAATTAACCGAAATTCATAGCAATATCCGTTTTAACCGATAACCGTTTTACATACCATATTAGTAACCATTAACCGCCCCGTTAACCAAACTTGTTTGACCGAACTTTCAAACATAACCAAAATAACCGACATAATCGAAATAACCGTTATAACCTTAATAACTATAAAAAACTTCGGTTATTACGGATAACCGAACTTTGAAGTTTAATACCCGTTAACCGAACCAAACTTTAATATGGATATCCGTTTTAACCGAACTAACCGAACTTTTATAAAACGGTTAAAAACTACGGTGATCGAACAAAAAAAAAAACCGGTTATTACAGATATCCGTTCTAACCGCCCCGTTTGCACACCCCTACGGATGGACACCCAATATGGGGCCACAATAATTATACCACCTCACTCTAAGTTCTTAAGTGTGCACACCCCCCACCAGCCTCTGACTAGATGGAGTAGATCATAGAGCTTAACTGTGTTTCATTGTTCGCAGCGCAAAAAAATATACACGGGGTACAATATGTACCAAAATATCTACACGGAGTACCAAAAGGTACCAACAAATTTACACGGGGTACTGAAGTACCAATAGAATGATTATTCCAGTGAAAGTCTCCCAAATCGATAACCAAATCCTCAATATTGTAAATCCATAAATCTCCAATTCATATTAGCTCGGAGGAATAAATTTTCAAATTGTAAATCCTCAATTAGGGTTTCAAAACCACCAATAAATCACCGCAATCCACGCAGGCTACAAATATGAGCACAGTAGTTTACCTGGAATCCACGCTCAAATCCATAAGCAAAGACAGTCAAGAATTCAGCTAACACCCATCATCAACGTGCCCGAAATTTGGCAAACATGCACGATTTGATTACTCTATAATTGACTTTGACAACACCAAAAGAAATTCTAATGGAGGAGGTTGCTACACAATTCTCTATGCTATTAACCACAAGCAAGGGGATGATGGCATCAGATTAATAGGGTAGATAGGCTTCTTTCTTTCCTTTTATTTTTACCAGGTGTATGCAGTCAAAAAAGTAGAATTTGAATTATATGGTTAGAATTGGTCGACGGCTGCGGAAGGGGAGAAGAAGAATTGGAGGAGGGATGTGTACAGCCAGAGACAGTTAGCACAATGACGGACAGGAAGACAAGAGGCGCATACTAGAAGAAAATGAAGGCGGCCGTGATTAGAAGTAAGAGAGAAAGGAGTAGAGAAAAGAAATAATTTAGGTTAAATCTTCCATGGTTTCTAATTTATTCCATACCCCTCAATTACCAAAATATCTCACAAAATAAGTTACATGACAACGGAGTTGTACAACTGGACACAAGGATGGTGACGATAAAGGTGGTCTTCAAGAAGAAAACCCCTGTTTAGTAGCTTCATCATCAGCGCCACTGCCGATGTTGTTGATCTCCACGAAGAAACCCCGATTGTTTTATCCCCATCATTGCCACCTGATTCAAAGAAAAGTTTGGAGGCACGAATACCGCCCCCTTCAGAACAGAGTACACACGGCGCTTTACAAGGATCCTCACCAAAACCACCTCTGAATAAGCCCCCTAATTACAAGAACAAAAGCGAGATCCACCCTAAAGGTAGCCAAGAAGTTGGAATGATTATTTCATGGCTGGAGAAAAATAAGACAAGTTCGACAACTCTCTTTTCGCTTCTCCATAAACTCGCACATTAATCCCATGTGATGTAGTATAAATATTATTATTGTTTACTAAGTAGTTTGTTTGAATGTAATTGTCTTCAGGCATAAGGGTGACATGATGGGACTCTTCTTGAAAACAAACGATGCCACTCGCTCTTCCACATTGCTACCGAGCAAAAACAACCGAGTGGTGAAGCTGAAACCCTTGCATCGGGATAAAGTCAGTGTTGACTCCAGTCATTCCATGGTGAGGGACAAAATTGAGAAAGGATCTTTCTAGTAAGTATTTTTAATTCATTTGGCTCTCTGCTTCATATTCTCAACAAAAAAAATTGTATCATGTTTCAAAAAACCTTAATTATTCGCTTTGATTAATGACGATATATAATCTACCAAAAATTGCACTATTTTCTGATAAGCTTTGTGCATGGATGTTGATTCGCTTCTTCTGTTTAAGTATTGATGGGATCCGATGGAAGCCCTTTTTGATAAATCACCCACCACCACCAGTGAAACTAATTCAAATCAATAGGAAGAAGACTTTCATTCTAGACCAAGCAAAATCCCAGACCACCTCCATCATTCTCAACTCACTAGAAATCCCAAGGGAAGAGTTCATTATAGACGCCCTCAATGAAGGCAACAGACTAAGTTTACAAACTCTCGAGAAACTTACGAGGATTACCCCTACAACGAAAGAATAGTCTAATATCTTGACATTCAATAGTGACCCCACACAGCTTGCTGATGCTGAATACTTCATGTACATGACTGGATGAATCATAGCAGGAAACAAGGCCACAATAATTTGGCGTTCGGACACTATTTGTGGGATGTGGCAAATCTAGAAGGACAAGAATAATAAGGTATTCAGAGGCAAGGGTCAACGCAGTCAAAAATAGGAGTATGGAGATAACCAAGTGTGGTGACGGATATACCAATCCCGGTAGGGTTGATTTATGGAGGCTAGCTTCTTGAAGGATGACTTGCAGAGGATCTTGTACTCTTTTTCCTCCTTAGGCTTTTCCCTTTTTACCTAAGGAGGTTTTAATGAGACAAGAAATGATCTAAGGAAGGAACACAATGTTCCTACGTATAAGTATAGTTGATTCGGCATAAGGCGGTATAGGTGATAAGTTGATGCTGTCTTCCTAGTGTGGTACTTGGTGAATAAGTTGTAACTTGAGTCAATGCAATCAAGTCTACATATCTAACAAGAACTTTGTGTACAACCTCCTGATATCCATTCCAGACGCATTCTTGCGTACCAAGTGATGTTGTTCTGCTGTAACTATGACAATGAGATTCTTCGCGTCAGGAAGTCCTTAAATATTCTAGAATTCGCATACAGTGAATTGAGGGCCCAGGGTGATATATTCATGAAGCTTGTAGAAGCCATACTGAAAGCAGGAAACATGCTAAGGCTCCGTTCACAATCTAGCTTACTGAGACCAAGACGCTACCTTGAATAGCGTTTTCAAATTCAAGTGTGAGGGCTTTGAAATAAATCAAGATGTCACATCAACTTCTTATACATCAATAAGCTCATGTGAGAACGGAGCCTAAATGTGGGGACTACTGAGGGAGATGCCATGGTTTAACCTGATGACAACACTGTTGAAACTTTGTAAGAGTCGTGATGGGAAGACGAGTCTGCTTCAGTTTGTGGCATCAAGTGGCTCGTAATAACTAATAAGGGAAGGAAAAAAAGTCAAGTGTGCACAGCAGACGAGTACTGATAATTACATGAGCAGTACTAGTGGTACAGTAGCTGGTTTGGAATCGGGAGCACCATTGATGACAACTAATGATGGCTCTAAATTTTCAAAGGAGAGAAATGTTATGAGTTTTTAAAGTTGGGATTACCGGTTGTTGTTAGAGGACTAAATGTTGAGTTGTCATATGTGAAGAAAGCTGATGGTTTGGATTCAATGCACTCGCAATCAGCACCATATTGTCTCTTTGGAGTGGTGTCTAGGAGACTAGACGTACGATGACTTCACATAGTGAATGAATTTTTGGGTATAGTTAATCGGCGCTGATATGTTACTTTAACATTAGGAGTCTGTTATATACTCCATACCTTTATATCTAGTTTATTTAGGTTAAGCAAGTTATCGTTTGAGCCTAGTGTTTTATGAGTTGAAATGGTTACGGGATCAAATAAGTGGGGTTGGTTTGTGTGTTGGGCCTTTCACACTTTCACCACGATACTCATGGACATGGGCTTAATAGCCATTAATAATACTAAATGGGCCGCCTAGTATCAGTCTGAATCAAATTGAGCCCAAATGTACACACAATAGTTTGATTTAGTAAAATGGAATTTTGATCGCACGATTACCTAATTAACCTCAATTAGGAAAACTATAAAACAAGTTACCGAAAGGTAAGGAGTTTTGGGCTTTTGCCTCAAATTACGATTGATTTTTATGGCAAAAATTCTTCTATGATTAGTCGCTGCATGCTTCCCAGTTGAAAATGAACCTGCTGCTCAATTGTTATGTCGATATAAAAACCTGAATTGGTTCTTACTCTTAGGACCTGTGCGTGTCAGGCACCTAAATTGATTATTAGTACGTAGTTGTATCTTGACCATCAACCTTTTTTATTATTACTTATCTGTTACAAAATACTGTTTTGAAATTGCATACCTGATGATCGAATTACTACCGTCTCGGAATTACTTCTGTTTACTTCTTCAGTGTTGACTTTCTGATTTACTTCACCTTCAAAACCCGAAGATAGATGAGAGGAGAGGACAGCGATAATTTATTATGATCTGGACGCTCCATTGAAGGAAGTACTATTCAGACTTTTCTGGACTTCACCACTCGTAGATAAATTTCTTTTTTTACAACCTTGTACACTATGTTATGTACCTATATATATTAAAATGATTAGATGAAACAAACTTTACTTCGGCTCGATTTCATTCGAAATGATAATAAGTAGTATTATTATATAGTTTATTAGCCATTACATGATTAGCTGGCTGATGTAGGCTTTCTTATTAAGCAATAATAGTATAGAAAAATATCCTAATGAAGGTAATAACGAGAGAATGAAGAAAAAAACTAAAGCGAAGCAGAGATTCAAGTTTTTTTTTATTGAGATCTCATTCTCTCGTACATTATCAAATGGTTTTATTTCATCATCTCATTTTTTTTCTCTGTATATTACACATCAATCATCATATTAATTTTTTTTTTTTTTTTTCTCTCTTTTTCTCTCTACATTTTTGACATCAATTGACAACTGACATCAGCTATTAGTTTCATTTCTTAAAAGATTGGGGCTCATTCTTTTGCATATAACTAAAACCGATAACTGATGTCAGTTCTTAACTGAAATTTGAAAAAGTAGAAACAAAAGTATATAAGATGAAAATTAAAGGGAAAATTACATGGCCCACCCATGACGTTTGGCGCAATTACACACTCCACCCCCGTGGTTTCACAATTCCTTTCCACACCATGTGGTTTTCCCTCTTTTACATCCAACAACTTTCCTAATTTTGTTCAATTCAAAAGATGGCTTAAACGTTGTCCAAAATTGATGAAACTTTACATGGATGAAGCTAAAGTGATATATTTGGATCTTATGTCAAATCCGAAGTTTTTAAGTTTAAATATGACCTGTGGGACCCAATGAAACATGTGACATTTTCATTGGGTCTCACATGTCACATTTAAGCTTAAAAACTTTAGATTTCTCTCTGAACCAAATATAACACTTTAACATCGTCCATGTAAAGTTTCATCAATTTCGGACAATGTTAAGCATCTTTTGAATTGAACAAAAATTAGAAAAGTTGTTGGATGTAAAAAGAGGGAAACCACATGAGTGGGGAAAGTAATTTGTGAAACCACGTTGGTGGAGTGTGTAATTGCGCCAAACATCATGGGTGGGGCATGTAATTTTCCCAAATTAAAAAGTTAACAATTTATGTATATACCATATATAAAAATAAAATATGAACTCGTCATGGTAAAATAAAGAAGACAATAACACCATGACTTTGTTGGTTGATGCATTTGCGTGTTAGGCACTCATGAGGGCATTCAAACGAGAAAAAGTGCACTGTTTCCTCCTTGCGAAGGAAGAAAGGAGTGGAATAAAAAGATGGAACTATAGTTTCTCTTTTACTTTATGATTATATTGGAACCTTTTTTTTATCTTCATATATAGTATAAAAAAAGTCCCCCTATTATTTCATATTTAGTAATAATACTGATAATTTGATTAATGGTGCTGTCCTTAATCGTTGTTTAAATGATAATGATATGTCAGTCAACCTTGCAATAGTAGTTACCTATACCAAGAGTAACTATAGCAATCTCTTAAGAAGATTAACTTATATCGAGAAACCTTATCATTCCAATAACTATATACTTATTTCTTTAGCTTTCTACACCCTTAAATATCAAACCTGTTTTAAATAACTAAGTTTAATAAGTTAAAATTAAGCCCCAGACCCGAAAATTATAATTTTGGACACCAAATCCCATTAATAAATTGATTTAATTTGAACCTCAAACGCAATAAAATTGAGTAATAGTTTATCTGCCGGAGGAATTTGGATATATTCATAAGGTAGGTTTTTGACGTCAAACTGAAGAAACTTGCTTACTTATTTCTACTTAAATAGTTATTTATTTTTAAAAAATAATAGTATGACAGATGGTTTGGTGATATTTAATTACCTGGCTGGAACACATATGAGATACCACAGCTACATACACTTAGCAAGTAAGCATTGATTCATTGATTGATTGTGCATCTCCTTTTCTTTTCTTTTTTCACATCAAACGCCTTTATCGATCCGTATATTGAAAAAGAAAATTCACAATAAAAATAATTACGCTATCGCATACATATGTAAATTAGATAGATGGATCACGGCACTTAATAAGAACGAAAAAAGACGAAAACGACTGGTCATTTGTGAATAAAGCCCCAATCAGAGTCCAAAAATCTCTTCAATACTGTTATTTGCAACAGCGAAGGACGAAAGTTAAAAAGGAAAAATAAAAAGGCGCACATGTGAGAAAGTGATGCGGAATCCAAAGCAGCAGTAATATTTGTTGATGAGAAAGAAGGCAGAAAGATAAGTCCAGTCCAGACCACGAATCCAAATTTTGTGATTTTATTCCATTTTTTTGACAAAGAATACTTCGAATGAATTATGGTTTATGGTACAAACAATCTAAGACAGAATACTCAAATGAATGAAGTGTGAATCAAAATTGGTTCCCAAGATTGGAACCCCCTCCATATTGTTCATTACAAGTAACCATTCTCTTTTCCACCACCAAAAGAATTTAATGCCATCTCTTCCCTTACCCACCTCCACCACCATTGAATTCCTCTTTTTACCCCCATCCAGTAAACTCCACCAACCCACCCTCTCTTTTTTTATATCTATCCAATTCCTTACATGATAGTAGTAGTAGTAGTAGATCTATCTGTACAACACAGACCAATGAATTAAATCCCTAATTAAAATCACCAGCAGCATTACAACAAAAAAAAAAGAATTTGATATTTAGAACAAAAACAATAAACAATCTGTCTGGCCGGCCAGCAGCCGGCAGCCAGCTGGCGTGGAAAAGAATCAATAATCGCCTGCAACCTGCTATACCCAACCAATCAATGCACCCTCACCACCGGAAACATCCATTAACCCTTCCACCGGCCGCCGTAGCTCACCACCATTTCTAAACCGCCGATTCAAACTACTCCTTCCTCCTCTACCACCCCCAATAACAACCGGTTTATATAAATCATACGGCTCCCACAAATGATCCAACGGACATGGTCTCCTCTCATCCAATCTCACCCACGGTTTACCTTTCCCAGACCAATGCAACAAACTAACCGGACCAGGATGTAGCGGTCTACAACTCCCTTTCACATTATCACCACCAAGTCCATGTTGATTCCAACGATGATTAATTGGTTCCACTTCACCACCAAAAATCAACAGAAATGGCGGTAATGACCCAAGTTCATAAATCCTTTTCACTTCTGGATCTGCATCCACTTTCAATCTTCTTCCTGTACTCACCAAGTCTCCATTTCATCAGATCCATCACCATCACACCCGTGTTAAAGTAACACGGTTTATTCTCCCGATTTGTAAACACACTCTTAGGTCAGGATCCGACCAGAACCCTTCCGTGAAATAGCTTGTGAAATTAGCATGACAGTACTCAGGTGCACCGATAACTCTATTCCATCTAAACTCGTGTTCCATAGCTTGTATACATCATCGACGAGAACCAGATCGGAGTCAAGATAAATCACACGGTCAACACATGTATCAAGCATATCACCAAGGTAATTCCTAGCATAGTTAAGGTGATTCTCCAACGCTTGTCGAACGGAAGATGAAATTAAGTTGATAACAGTGTCTTCACGGAAGATATGGACCTTGAAGCTGAGTGAAGGGAAAGTGGACCGGACGATCCGTGACAAGAGACGTGGACTTGAGGAGTCGAATTCAGCAGCGATGAAGTGGAAGAATACGTTTTCTGGACAAGACGCGTGACGGAGGACTGAATGGACGGCTGCGATTGATCCACGAAGATATTCTGAGTCGAGTGTCATCGCGACGTGGACTAAGGAAGGGTTACAGACGCCGGTGATGTGACCGGATGTTGGGGATGGACATCCGACTCCGTTGCGGTAGTCTGGTGCTTCGGAGAATTGGTGAAGCGATGGGATGGTACGGGGGATGTGGAGAGATGGATCTCGAACTGGTCGGGCAGTGGAGTAGTGGATAGGAAATGTGAGGAAGAGGAATAAGGTGAGAAGAAAGGGGGATATGAAATGGATACCGGAGGTGGAAGTGTCCAGCCGCCGACGATTGGTGGTGGTAGTAGTGACGACGGTGGTCGTCATTTTTAGAAAAAGTAATTAGTTGATCAAAACAGAGAGGGTTTGATGGATGAAGAAGGTTTGTTTGTTTGATTGCTAGATGGATGGATGGATTGATTGATAAAAATGGAGGTGGAGGTTTTCCCTCTCCGGCTGGGTCTAATATCTCTCTGTTGGTAGTGCTGTTTTATGGTGGAAGGGGAAAATGGTGGAGAGAAGGACTGTCGTGGAAAGAGTACAGAGAGGGAAGAAAGAGACTTGAAGAGAGAGAGTCTCTGAACTGGGGACCAAAAGCAAATTTAATACGTGTGGACTGATGATGAGAGCTGTAATTACTATAAAGGGTCGGGGGCGTAATGGTTGTGTATTTTAAAATTGCTCATTTTACTGAATTGGTACAACCGCGGACACGGTTGGTAATTTTATTTTCTGTCCTTTTGTTGTTTGTTTTAGTATTTGGTGTCTAATAGAATGGAATACGCGTAATCCACAATTCTTCTTTTAGAGTAAGTACTGATTAACAAAGAACTTAAAAGAACTTTCGCCACATGAATGAATTTTAAAAACACATTTTTATTGTTTTCTGATAGTAACGAGGTCGCTTTTTATTTACTTTTTCGTGGAAATAAGGAAGGTATACGAAGACGAGTTCTCGCGGTAAAGACGACTGACTGACTGGGGTGAAGAGAAGAGAAAACACGGTTGAAACTTCAAAGTAGGTTAGGTTTTGACGGAATAAATACACGCGCCATGTGAGGAGCGTTATACGCGCTTGACATAATTTTTAGGGACGCCTGTCTGTGATTGGTGGAGACCTGATAAATATGCACTGTCCCCATGTGCGTCGATCCCGTACATCGCTGGCACTTGGCGGGGCTATTGACAAAGTTTTTACAGCTGTGAATGAAATTTTGAAACAGAATATATATACATTAAAAGTACTATATGTGCCATGTGGAGGAGTATTTTTTGTTTGTTTATGGTTTTACCCCTTTACCTGGAGTACGATAATATACATTGGAAATGTGACGACAAAAATTAATACAAGTATATATTTCTAGAAGTTCTTGAAAATTCGATTCAATCCTTGCATCAATACTTGGAAATATCCAAACAAATAAATAGAGAAAGGTCAAATGTAGACTTGAAACTGTAGTATCCAATGGCAACTTTGATCTCTTTTATGGAGAACTAACTTTTGTTAATAAACGAACAAACCGATCGTCAGATTACGATACAAAGTAAAAAAAAAAAAAAGTCAAAAAGAGTGCCGGTAATTACTCTCGGGGGAGTCAGCTGTAAGAAGTAAGGGGGCGTTTGTGTTGGGGTAATCGGAAAGGGAATCGGAATCAAATTCCTTCCCTTCCTGCTTTGTTTTGCCATTTTTTCCTATTTTCAGGAAAGGGAAAGGGAATGGGATTACCCCAAAACCCTCTATCTTGATTCCCCACCCTCTACTATGGAATGGGATTCCCTTTCCCAGTACATGTTGACCGGTGACATATGACCATTGACCGATGACTAATTACCATTGACCGTGACCGGTGATGTTGACCGGCAATTAGTGACCGTTGACCGGCAGCTGACAGCTGTTGACCATTGACCAGCGGCCGTTGACCGATTATTTATTTAATTTCCCCCAGCTAAACAACAACCGGAAATCAAAGAGAATTCTTTTCCATTCCTCTCCATTCCCTTTCCTGATTCCATTCCGTTTCCCCACTCGAAACAAACGCCCCTAAGTATAATTGCATTGGTTCCTCTGTTTAGGGCTTTGTTACTACTTTGATCTTCTCGAGTAAAACGATCTATCCGAAGTCCACAGTATTGTACATCTGTACACACACGCATTAAAAAAGTTGAATAATTTTTTTTTTTTGAAAAAGAAAGTTGAATAATTAAATAGGAGTACTATTATATATATACTCCTTGTAGGTAACGCCCGCCCCGTACAATCATAAAAGGCTAACTTTTCAATTTATCTGTCTTGGTATATGTACGTTTGTTTTATTTCTTCAAAAAGAATCCAGTAATGCCCACTAGTTATTCACTAGCCATACCTCATAAAAAGAAAATGAAAAAGAAAAAAACAAGAAGACAGTAGTTGTATTCAATTTCAATCTCGCGGGCAGCTCATCTCTTTTTTGTTTGTATTTTACTCTTCTTCTTTCCTTTTACAAATTGAAAAAAAATATTGCGGCAAAGATTTGAGATTTTGTAGAGCTTCACGTCTTGATTAGATTATTTTAACTAAATGTCGAGAGTATTAGGTAGTATTATTCCTCCCTTAGCGAATTTACCGTTTATTATACATCATCAAAGTTAATTAATCATGTCGACTGTATCGATCAGGGATAGGATCAACAGTTGGACGAATACGTACCACGAAAGTTCTCTTGACTTGATTAATCAAGCACCTTACTTACTTATCAAGCAAATACATTATAAAGCCATTGAATTGTATATATACACCCATGACTTGACCTAGATACTATACTCAGTCAAGCAAGGTATTCGAATAATGAGAGCGACTCATAATTTGTACAAGTAGTTTTAGTTTAGATTAAAATAAAATAAAAAAGAAAAGAAAGTAAGCGAGAGGTAAGAAAGACATCAACATCCTCCTGATTTGAATACAAAGCGGCTAGCTGCCTTTTAATTAGTTGAGGGATGAGTGATGGAAGAAGTTGCGTTGCATAGTAGTATTGCATGTCGATTTCGTAATTGGTAAAGAACGACACGTCGTTAATCGTTTTGTTTGTTCACATGTTAATTATTATGTCATGTGTAATTTAATTTGACTTTTTTCAATTAAGGAATGGTGGATGGAAACAATGAAGAGAAGAATGAGAGACTTCCCCGATTTACATAGGGTGCGTTCGGCATGATTGTTTTTGTGTTGTTTTGGTCTGGTTGTTTTGTGGTTGTTTTATATGTGGCAGTATATTATCGGAGTAGAATGTAGGACCCACATGGGGACCACTCCCAAAACAACCCAAAAACAGCGTGGTCCGAACGCAGCCATAACGTTATAAACACGTGTATATTCCACCACGGCGAATTCCGGTTTTTACAAAGTGTCAATTTTAGTGAAATGACAAGTGTAGTGTGTCAAGACCTTGTTTCAATTACTCACCAACTCTGTCTTTATTTTGATCTTTTTGCCTTTTTATTTAAATATTAAATATATAATAATTTTATAAAATAAAGTCTTATAAATAATTTTTTCATATAAATAATATATTCAATAGTAAGGAGATCAATACGGACGGGGTAGTATACTACATTTAACAGGTTAACCTCGCTTGTGTTGGTTATTTTAATCACTTTTTCATACTCTCTCATTATTAAAGATCATAACATAAAAGCTAAGAATAATATGGAAATTTGATCATACTATAAATACGTTTACTGTGCGCGGTAAAATAAATGTTACTAGTTGACGTGGGGGGACGATAGAATTACTGAACTCACCGCATTAATTACCAAAACAACTCTGTACATTATGATGAATCCAGCTAGCGGTGGGGAATTAAGTAAAGTAAACAACATAGACATAGAGTAGTTTATTTTGTTCCCTTCCTTCCAGTGCATATGCGGGAGAGTGACGGAGTCTTCTAATGAGTAATCAATATCGGTATCAACCACGACCCACCCACCCAATTAACCAACGGGTCTGGATCTAAAATGAGTTAAGTAGTGTTATTAGATCGTCGCTCTAGGTAGCTAGATGATTTCCTTTCCAAATTTAGCCAGGACTGAGTGGTACCAGCTGTATCCAAGCTGTAACAAAACAAAAATCAATGATGTTGACGGCCGCAAAAAGCAAAAAAGTTAAATAATTTATATACCTATCAATTGAGAGTGTATAGAAGCAGAAAGAGAGATTCTGAGCCGCTTAGCTAGCCTGCTGGATCGTGTCTGTGTAACTGTGTTAATCACAATGTATGTCACACACACTCAGACCTCTGCCTCTGGTATGGATAATCAAAATCTATGTGCCAACTGAACACGGCACCAGCTTTGGTCGCGCCCTTACTTACTTGCACCAGCTCCAACTCCAACTCCACAAAAAATACAAACAAGTAGCAGCACCCATGTGATCACGTGGCCAGGCCGCTCCCCAACATAAACGCAACGTGGTTCTTTTTTCAAATTTCTGGCGGCCTCGATAGGCTTCATCAATGAATGAGACCTGAACCCAACCCCACCATTTTACCCTTCCCTGTCTCACGCCGCATTCACTTCCTTTATAAAATCTGACGTCGCATCTTACTGTCCTACTAGCTAGTGCTATCATTCAACCCAATAACATATAAATTAGCTGCCTTCTTACTCATCTAATGTTTCCCCTGTATACATCGTTTGATTGAAAAACCTTCGTACAAATTAAGAGAAACTTGATGCCAAATCAGAATATGTGGTGGTGTGGTTTTACAATTCTAAAAAAAGATTATTAGTTGCATTGCAATTGTGCTATATGTCATCGTGGATCAATGCAGTATGAAAAAAGTACATATGATTCTTTTTTAATTGTTCATCTTTCCCTCTTAGGAAGGATGATTACTCACAAAATGGTCAAGGTACGTATTAATTATTCCTTTCGTAAACCTTCGGTATTTGTAATTTAACTCAATCTTCCAAACCGACTACCATTAATTTATAATCCAAATATGGCAATCATGTTCTGCACATGGTCGGTCCGTCCACCTCCACCCTACTGTTAGTTTTCCTTCCTCTAACTCCTTGCCCACTTAATTATAAACGGACAAAAATTTCTCTATCTCGGCATGTTTTATTTTTCTATATTTAGAACACTAATTATCAGACATATCGACTCTTTTATAACGATGTCTTCCGATTTTACTCACTCACTCCATTACTAATTCATTTCATACCCTCTGACGGGACGCTAAGCCCATCTACAGAATTCCTACCCTCACGTTTTTTGGCAATCAATATTCTCAGACGATTTAGGGGATTAAAACATACATAAATGATTCCATATATAGCACTAGATGCGCAATCAATCGAACCACAATTAATGATCAAAATGTTAGATACTACTTCGGTAAGGTTTCATGGCCCGAAAGAAACCATCCTCACTCCATGTTACTACCCCTAATGCACTTTAATACACTTATATATATAAAAAAAAAAGCACTTCAATACTCATTAAAGTTGAGAACAATCACGTGCAAATGTGAAGTAGCAGCATAATGATCCTTGGTACTTGTTAACCAATTAGAACACCCATAATTGAAACTTCTTTTGTTCTCTTTGCAGGTTAGCAATACAATCTTATTCAAGATCCGCATATAAGTTTAGTTATTAATTAACGTTTCTTAGTTTAGCAGCCACCTCGCGATGGGTAAGGATTGTCTAGGTTATGTAATGTAACACCCTTAAGGATCTTAATTAAACTTTTTTTATTGAATCTTAAACTGTAATAGAGCAATTCGTAAACTCAAAACACTTTACTGGAAGCTCAGTCGTAAACTTATAATTAATAATGATGTTAAACAAGAGTGAGTTCTATTCTATAAGATGAAATAATTATTTCTTCTGCTAGGTTTACTGTTTTTCACCTTATAAGAGGGTTCTGTTTCTCTAGTTCTATGCTAAACTCCGATCGATATCGTTTATGAAATAATTAAGAGTAAGTTATATATATATCCAAGGACTTTACCAAAAAGTGAAAGATAACTAAGAGCGCGTTCGATCTGGCTGATAAACGCAGCAGCAACATTATGAATAATGTTGCTATAGTTAATCTATTCTAGTTTGACATGTAAGCTTTGATCCATTTTTTGTCTAATAAAAATATGACACTTGTTTCTTACTACTTTCTAAAAGGAGATTAATCCCCAGCTCGCAGATAACCAATCTAGATAAAAAAAATGCAACTAACTTACTACTTTCCTGCCACAGCTAATTAACTCGTCCGTACGTTCGTAGTTCGTACTATCAAATGACAAATAACATGTTTAATGATGACGTTAATAAAGGTGTAAAATATGGTGTAAAAACAAGGCCTTGATTAAATGCCGAATCGCCCTTGAGCTCCATGACTACATGATCCTTCACGATCGTGATCGAAAGAAAGAGAATTTAAGGAAAAAAGTTCACCACCGGAGGAATTAGGATATCATTCTTTTGCGTTTTAAGAACTGCTGATAGTTGATACTGATTGACATGTATTGATCATTTTTTTTGAAATCTGATATGTAACCATAATTGATTTCAAAACTGGATGATTGTGTAAAAATTAATATAAGTTATTTTTTTCTATTAGATTTTTTGAACTGATTAACCAATTGATAATGTGTAAATTAACTGATTAAATAATACGTAAATCAATTGATTAACTAACTGATAATTTTATTTTGAATAAACTCTTTGGATATATGGTACTCGAATCATAATACACCTAAAGAATAGACTGAACTAATCAATGTATAAATCATCTGACATTTGTGCAAAATAATTGACCTATTTCAATTAGGGATTTGTCGAATATATACATACTACACTCTGAATAAACACATTTTCTTGGCTACAGGTTACTGTAGCTAGATAGCTACATCCAGAGGAGGAGGGAGCAGCGGGCGCCCGTGACGGTATGCTTTTTTTTTTTTACTTTCATGCGCGCGCAGCAGTTTTTTTTTTTTAATTTTTTCTTTTTCTTACTTAATCATAAAAACTTTAAATTGTTATAACTTTTAACATATAAGTCCAAAATGAAAAAAAATATATCATTGTTCATCTAAATTCGAGCTCTTCGATATAAAACCAGTCATGGATATGTTTTGACAACTTTTTAAAAAATTATTTTTACATGTATACCATGATATTTTAATGTAAGGATGTATGTACATATTTTAATGTGAGAATATACATGTTTTAATGTGACGATGTACATGTTTAAATGTGAGAATGTACATGTTCTTTAATGAACATCTATACATGTTTGTATGGTCATATGTACATGTTTGTATGACCGTCTGTACAAGTGTTCTTCCTTATATGTACATGTTTTAATTTAAGGATGTACATATTTAATGATTCGTACAAGTTTATATGATTATTATATGCTTTTAATGCGAGGATGTACATGTTTTTACATGAGGATGTACACATGTTTTAGTGAACATTTGTACAGGTTTGTATGACAATCTGTACAAGTTTTCTTTTATGTCTGTGTTCCATACATGTAAAAAAAAATTAAGTTGTTAAAATATATCCATGACTGGTCTTGTTTTAAAGAGCTTGAATTTAGATGAACAATAATATAATTTTTTTCATTTTGGACTTATATAGTAAAAGTTACTATAATTTAAAATTTTTATGATAAAAAGAAAAAAAACAAAAACAAAACAAAAAACAAAAGGCGCCGGGCCGGGGGTGTTTAAAAATAAAACGACGCAGCGACATGTAGCTTGGACCTCATTCTTTTGCATGATTGATAATCTCGTTGATGTCAGTTGTCAGCTGAAAGTTAGAAAAAGTAGTGGAAAAAAAATACTAGTTAATATGACAATTGATGTATATGAATAAACTAGCTGATTAAATAAACCTGAAAAAAAAAATGGGGCCCAAGACTGACCGCTGAATAAATGAGATTCTGTTCAATAGTCCAAAAGGGCGGAGGGCCACAATTACAATTGTGACATTTTGTATCCCTAGAGGCTAGAACTAACACGATTATCCCAAATTCGTGAACCCTGCGTACCCATTTCGGGTATTACGTTTACGACTAATGAAAGTTTATAAAAAGCTTAATTAAAACCTGCTGGTGATGGGTTCTTCGTTGGGCAGAGTATTATTCTTTTTTCTTTCCTCCGAATGATTCCCATTTCTCCATATCGCATGCACGATACTACTATTTAAGACAACGGCATTACTGTCATGAATTGTTTTCAATTTCAATCTCACTTTATTTTTGGTTTTATTTGCCAGTCTGTCTATCAGAATTCAGAATGTGGCCTCCCTCCCTGACAGTACAACTTGCCACTTTCTGCCGTTCTCTGTTCTTCAACACCTTTTTTTTTTTGCCTTCGTCTGGCTGGACACACCTTATTATTATTTTTACATTTTCTGTTTTACAAAATTTCATCAATTTGGGTTGAATAGGGAGAAAAAGGAAGCAAACTTTCTCCCTTTGATTAGTTGATACGCCATGTCGTTCACTTCTCTTCCGTCTCCTTCCTTCATTTATCATCAATAACTACTCAAATCTGACCTAAAACCTACCCAAATCTTATGTTCAATGACTATGTTGTCTGGCAGTCTCTTTTACTTCACTATCGAACTCACACTTATACATTTAGGCAGATTTATGTTCAAAGTGTAAATGCATGATTTAGTTTATCATCTCATCAAGTATTAATTCAGTTATAAAATAATGTATTGACAAGTAAAGGAATGATTAACTATTGGTTAAAAAAATGTTTTCCTTAAAAAATGACAAATAGTAATTCATCTAAATCACTATCTGAAAAGAATAATACCACATCTGGAAATACTGAACATGTCTGGTGGCCACGGGTTCGGTTTAGGCCGGTTGGTTCCAGGTTCTATTGAGAAGAATTCGTATTTGACCGATTATGCTGGTTCCGGGCGGTTCCGGTTGTAAATCTATGAGAAGTAGATTTGTATCCAAAGTTGTTCTCTTTTGAAACTTTTTTGTATATTCTTAAAAAATTATAATTTTTGTTTGATTTTTGTTCAAGTCTCAATTAATATGTAAAAAATACTTAAAATCATGATCGAGGGGAGTATTTAAAGAGATTTTGAAGAAAGTGACCTTTATAGTGGTTAGACACACAAAAAAAAGAGTTGTTAAACAAAATTAGTTACACATTGGTTCCAATGGCTATAATTTTAAACTTTTAATTTTCAGTTTGACTAGTTCCAAATTTCCAATGAGGTTATGGGGTAGTTCCACACGGTCCCGCTCTTATCGGTTCCACACTAGTGCCTACCGGTTCAGGTTCGATTCAAACATAGTTCAGACTTTTATTTTTGAACCAAAGATTTGGTACCATTTCATTAAGAATAGATCCAGTTTCAAACCAATTTCAAGTCCCTGTCAATAGGAACTGGCTCCAATTCTTGACGGGTTTGGTCCCACTAGTTCTGGTTAAAACCGGACACATTAGTTTTGTCCCTAGTGTATTGTATAGGTATATGTATTAGTATAAGGAGGGTAGTCTAGAATGATATATGGATATTATAAGGTCGTTGGTATCCGGTTTCAAGTGTGTTTTAGTTTCCCCATTTTTGTGCTTGTTCAACGTTTAGCTACTTATACACACCTAAGATTTTTCAGCATTTATGTACCATATATATAAGATTAACCCACCCTATTCCTTTCCTTTATGTATGTGAGAATTCTCATTGAATAATAAAAATTAGAAAGTAAACCATGGGTAACTAATCTTAGTTAAGCTTCAACATTCCAACTAGATCCAGAAATTGTTTTCCATGTGTATTTTTTATAGTTTGTACCACATCTATGGTAACAAGATAGAAAATGAGAATTATAAAATCACCTTGCCTACTTCTCTATCTAGCTCTTTTCATAAATACTTTGTCATCTACTAGTTGTGTTAACGTCCTTGCCTCCTTGTCACTCATATCTTACTTTTGCGAGAAATTTTATCTAGTTGATAGTAATTTGAGAACCCCTTCCAAGACTCAATGTATAACCTCCAAGGGGGTGAATGTAGTCATTGGAAGTCTCTCCCCTTTCTCTCTTTTTTCTTTTCTTCTCCTTTCTTCTATGCTCATTGTTTCCATTCTCTATGTCTGCCTTGAAACCACCGTCCTCGTCATTGCCAACAAGGGGAATGTTCGGTCGTTAATGCACCTTGGACCCACCACATATCTCTTCCCCCTTCTAATCGTATCTTTTTTCCAAAACAAGTCCACCACTGTCTTCTTTTGACACACCAATGAATCAATTTCGTGTGTCTCTATCCCAGGTCACGAGTTCTTCTCCCTGTCTCTTCTTATTCCAACTGTGCTACATAGTGTATCTCAACCTAGCCGCCCATGCCGGTATACATTTCCTCGGTTTAAGCCAGTAGACTGGCGCTTTTCTCTTTTGCTCTATCTTCCATCAAGTTCGCCTTCTCAATTCCCTATATAATCCTCACGGATGCCTCAAATCCAAGCTCAAGCTAACAATGAAAGTAATTAACGTCCTTGAATATTGGCTATCATTGGACTAACTGCCTTCTCACCAAATGGTCTCACAAATATTGCTTAATGTTGTTGCTCTACGTAATCATTTGCAACGAAGGTGGGGAACTTTGGAAACTTTGGTTTTGTAAAGTTCCACCAAACCTCGTTATCATAGAGTTCGAGCAGGTTATTGCAATGCATGTTGTCCTGGTGAGTGGTCCATGGTCGATTGACTCATCCGTGTTAGCTGTCCAGTTGTACGATCGAAAGAAACCTTTTGATACACATATCTTTGAGTGAGTACCATGCTGGGTCCGGGTTATGACCTCCCAGCTCACCATGTGAACTTGGAACTTGCCACTACTATCACCAACAAAATTGGTAGATTCATGGGATTAATGGAGAAGACCATTCATCTAGGGCTTGAGTGCTTGAGGGTCAAGGTTCTCATCAATCTACAAAGGTCGGTTTACCGCTCCCTTCCTCTGTACCTTTACAGGCTGCACTTGGGCTATGCAATTACTTATGACGAGTTACCATTCATATGCTCAAGGTGTGGTTTCCTCCCCTACACGCTTGACATTTGTCCTTTGTTGTTGATCTCCTGCCCAAAAGATGTTAGATTTGGTTCATGGCTGAATACTAAATATTTTCTATCCCACACCAATCATCGTACCCTTGAGGAGTACTATGATCTGTGGACGCCCACAATTGGTGTGGCTAGGGATCTATTGAACCAGCTCCATAAGCCTTTTTCACGATGAAGTGATGAAGATCATAACTCGGAGCTTGTGCCTATTGAAGGCCCTTTGTTAAGTTTATATGGTGCCCAACCGTTTAAACCCGCATCAAGGAAGATACGTAATTGTGGCCTCTTTCGGTGTTACCCTCTCGAGTTAGATTCATTGGAGTTGAGCTTGAGTACTCCACCGTGCAAAAGACAGAAGATGGTGCACATGCATTTTCCCAGTTCCTTTCATGAAGAAAGCTCGAGGCAAGCAGGTGATGTTCTTTCAAAGGAAGATGAAGCAAATTTGAATGCGGTCCTTGGTCACGTCCAAGGCCGCATGGAATCATGAGCTTTGTGTCACCTAGTTGCATGTATGAAGAACTCTAATTTTAGGTTCTTGGGGAAAACTTTTTAAGAACCCATACAATAAGATCCACCATTATATTTTCTAATTATAATATGCCAAATATAAATAGTTAAACCTTATATACTTTAAAATGTTAAAATCCCATTCTCTACAAAATGACATGATTATGCTTTTCATATTTTTAATATATATATATATATATATATATAGTTATGACTATGTCTTATATTATTAGTAACGACATATTAATAACTATGGATGAATATTTGTATTCTTATAATAACTGATAAGCATATAACATGATATGCTAAATAGAAAGAGTTAAGAATCAAATAATGCATTATCTAATGTTGCTTAAAAGAAGACATGGTTCTTAAAATGAATTTACATTAATAATATATATGAATAAATTTTATATTATTTTTGTTTTAAAAATATAATAAACTTTAATCAAATAAAATATTAAGTTAAGATTATTTGTGTATTATTGTAGTAATAATCATTTTAAAGATTAATGTTTGTATTTATAATAATTAATAAGTAAAATGACTTGACAACTAGAAGTTAAAAACCAACGGATGAATTCTCTCTGGTGATGGGTTCTTTGATGTTGGTAAAAATAGACATAATTTTAAAATGATATGAAGGTGAGAGATATAGGAAAGAGAGTACTAACCTTTGATAATTGTGATGGATTATTGTTTTGAGTGATGACTATCTCTTTTTTGCCAAGAAAATATCCAGGTTCAAAAGCGACTAATTTTTTTTAACGGTGAGAGTAATATTTTACCTACTAATTAATTTGCTGATCAAAACACATTGCACCTTTTAAAAAATAAGTTTAACTCAAATATTTATTCGATCAATCTAATGAAAACAAGGCCAGTATCACTAAGAAGACCACCGATTAATGTTTTTCTTTTTATGGCCCCATTCATGTTGGCATATCAGTGTCGTCTAACTCTAAGTGTCACCTAGTTCCTACATTTTTACTTCAATAGTATCTTTAGTATGTTAAACATAATGGATATGTTTGGCTTCTGGAACAGTGTGAAACCGATATATGTGTGTTGAGGAAGTAATACAAGTATCCACCCATCTGCCAGACAAGTTGGCATTCCAAGATCTGGATCGTTCACTAGTGAACTCATCTAATATGAACCAAGATCCAAGAATCACACCATAAGGGAATTTCCTTTGTTAGCGGATTTATGTAAGCATTTCCTTTCAATTAAGCTCTATGTCTTAATTTGGATTTCATTAATTTACCTGTTAGTATTGTTTTAATGACACTAATGTTGGATGTTGTGGGATACCCTTTCGATCCCTAATAGGGTGAAATAGGCTTGTGCGTTTACTAAAGAGTGTTACCCTTCTTTTGTAAACTATACCTATGCTATGCAGTCTTTTTTCTCAACAAAAACATATAAGTATCCATTAGCTAGTTTAAATTTTCTTGGTATTAATGTGAGCAATAGTAGTTGGATGATGTTCAGATCCACTCATGGGTTTTAGGAAGTGTGCACCAATGAATAGAACAATTAGGTTCGTTTGGGGACAGCTGTTGGGGGCTGTTATTGGGTCTTGTTGTTGGAAATTGAAAATCTATTTCCTGATGGTTTTCGTAGAAGCTGTCAGTTTTGTTTTAAGATTTGGTGAATGCTGATGGTGTTAAAAGTAGAGGCTGTTGCTGGGTCCTACTGCTGGAAATTGAGAAAGTGTATGCTTCTGATTTTGCAGAATCTGCCAATTTGGTTTCGAGTGTTTGGTGGAAACCTGCTAATGAATCGCAGAATCTAAAATGCTATGCTAGAAGTGTAAAGAGCCTTATGGCCTATGGCTATAGCGATAAATGTAAAGGGGGGTAGAAAAGAAAGGTAACAAATTTTTTTTTTTTAAAGAATAGTAGTTGGATTTTGTTACTCTCATCTCTTTGTGAATGCGAGCAGTTAATGGATAGGCAACACAAGCAACTACTTTCCAAAAGACATGTATATATGTTAATGTCATTATATACCATATTGAAACTCTCCAAAGCAGCAAAAGAGGGAATCGCACTATCAGTAGGAGAGATTCAGAGGAGTCTTAACCATACATAAAGGGCAAAGTAAGGAGGGGACCAAAGGAAACGCACAATGTAGGTCCTTTTACAAAGCACAATGAAAGGAGTGAAAATCAATCATACAGAAAGATTGGCCTGTAGCATTTTGGCATTGCTCAAACTTGTTTTCACTAGTTCAATTGCTTGCATATATCAGGGCAACACATGTAAAACAGTACTATGCCTGTTAACTTTTCTTCTTCTTAAAAATAGGTGTACGATACGCAATACATACTTGAGTTGGTCAGAAGAAACAACAAAAGTGTGTGATGCTAGGCGAAGAGAATCCACTGATAGGAGTAATTGAACGAAGGGTAAAGTAGTAACTGAAAATGCCAAAAGAAAAATAAAGTGTCGGTGGAAGTGGTGACAAAAGTATTAGGTACTTTATTGTTTATATATCTATGTTTTTATATAATCTTTATGCTGTAAAAGTACTAATTATACTTTTTGCAGTAAGTTTGATAGAACAAATCCACATTGGATGCTCTGCCAAATGTCGCGAATGCACAGTTGGACATCATCTCCATTGTCATTTAAAAACTCCACCCCGAAAGCAAATGTTTCTTTGGAATTGTATTAATAGAAAGAAGACGAACAAGTAAAGTACAATAAATAAACGGAAATAAGCAGAATCTACATTTGGAGAAACGAGTTCATTAAAAAACCAGAGGCAGTGGTTCGTGCTGGTGAAGTGCACCACAGACTCTTCTGTCGATTGGTGTATTTATCCATTGACCACTAATTTGGCAGTAATATCATATCCATCATGGTTTGTGATTTAAAAATAAGCTTTTGTTGGATAGCAGAATATTTATGAACTGCACCAACCTACTACTACTAGCTAGTTCTACTGTGCTTATTATTATGCTGCAGTTGAGTTGGGGAACTGGCTGGCGGGCGGACGGTGGCTGGCTGGCTCCTTCTTTGTCATTTTGTTGCTTTGAAGTTAGCGAAACTCTTACCAGTTGCTAATTAACTACTCATAAGTTATTATATTTATATTTAACTACCGCTACCTACCATTATCATTATAAATACAAAACTGTCTGGACAAATGTTTATCCGGTCGTACTTATTGAGCAATAATGTATTTTCTTATAAAGTTACTGTCCCCTTTTCTACATAAAAAAAACGCAAAATAGATGAGATAAGTTACTTGCATTGCACGTGTGAATGACAACAAACGAAGTCATGGAACTCTACCCTCTTTCAGCCAAGTTCCTATCCTAGCAGCAGCGGCAGGGACATGTCGTTGGGTAACTCTGGCGCAGTATCAAACTTCCTGGTTTGCCTCACCTTTACCATTTATGAATAATTTGAGAAGATTAAGATAATCGGTGGCTTTGATGACCCAATCTGTCACTTGTTTGTTTTTTTCACCTTTTCTCCTTTCACTTTATTCATTTTACAACACAATTCCTAACTTTTACAAATATTTTTTTCATTTTTCTAATCTATTTCATTTAACAATGGTCAGTTGACAAGCTAGGTCCCAATTTTTCTCCTCCTATTTTATTCATTTTAACAACTCCGATAACTGACATCAAATGGACCCAATATTGCTATGTCAAAAAATGGGCTGCTTTGTGGGTAGTTCATGACAATCCCTCTATTCAAGAAGCATGCATTGCAAATTGTTCAGTCAGGCCAGGAGTAGTTATACTTTGCCATTAATTACCAAACAGTCCGAAAGGTAGCGTGAATTGGAACAAGTTGGGAGAAGTTCAAGCATTTTATTGGATTATTAATATGGCCCGGTCTATACATATAGCCCATATATCTCACGCAGATATCCAGTCTAACAATCCAAAGCTGTTGTTGGAAGCAACACCATTGACGTGAATGACCCGTTGTACATTCACGACGCTGATCGACCTGGGCTGCTACTTGGGCCTAAATTTACAGGTACTGGTTTCTTAACATGAAAGTGGTGTATGGCAACCACACTTAGAGCAGAAAAATAAATTTGGTGATGTGGAGAAAGTACGAAAGAATGAACCCACACGTTATGTGTTACATGTTATATAGTTTGTATCTTAGGTTTCTACACTTGTACGTTTCTAGTGTGTATACTAGGGTTTATATTGTAATTTCAGCCATTCGGTCTAATGACCAGTTTGGCCTCGGTCTGTTGACCGGACCTCTTTTTCCTTTTCTTAGTTGACCGCATTAGTCAGCTAGCTATTCTCGGTCTCTCATATACGCATAGAACTCCAGTAGATTGTAACTCTTTCTCCTTCGCGATGAAATGAAAGTGTTTTTCTTCTTCAAGAAGTGCCACCGATTAACATGGTATCAGAGCACCTTCCTTCAAATTCATGAAGAATGAGTGAAATACGCAACGAGAAAGATTCTGGTAGTGGCAAAGAATCACCGAAGATGGCATCGAAGAAGACGGAGACAACTATCGACCCAAATGACCCCCTCTAGTCGCTGCGACAGAACAGATGGGACAATCGCTGGCTCCAAAGCTCACCGCACCGGCGATGGCTTCCTCGGTTGGAAATGGACCATGCAACAAGCACTCTCGGCGAAGAACAAAATCGGGTTTTTGACGGTTCTCTTTCACGCCCCGATCCAGAAGACACTTCCGCACCGCAGCGTGGAAACGGGCAAGATCTTTGGTTGTAACCTGGATATTTCCTCCTTGTCGCCCAACATAGCCAGAACCGTCATGTACACTGAAGATCCGAAGGACATTTGGGACTGGCTTTGCCGCCGATTCGAGAAGAAGAACATGGCAACCCTTCACACGTCAAAACCAGATTTCGAATTTGAGGCAAGGGGAAGAGTCAGTGACCGATTACCTGATGAGATCGAAGGAAACGTGGGCCCAATACGACCTGGTAAAGCCATTGGAGGCGTGTAATTGTTGCAGTTCGTGTACGGCTTTGACGAAGCAAAGAAAGAGACGGGAGGAGGAGGAAGCTATACATTTCTTAATGGGTCTCAACAAATCCTACTCCCACTTGCGGGACAGATTTTGGCGACAAGCGAACTTCCGACTCTCGAAGAAATTGTCTCGGTTATTGTTCAAGAAGAACAAACACGAAGCTCTACCGATGCGAGAGACGAAAGCGAGCAATCCCTAACCCTAGCGGTGCGAGCAGGAACAGCGAACAATTTTCACAATTGCAAGGCGAAAAATAGCAACCCTAATTCTGGAATTACAATCCCAGTTCCAGTAACTACAAGTCGACATCCAAGAAGCCACCAAGCAAGAACACGAGCTCTACGCAAGAAAGGATCTCTGTAATACCCCAACCCGAAATTCTTAAACTGAACGGCGATCACTCCCGAATAAAATACAACTGCAGCGAAATAAATACAACAACCGGCGGTATTACAATCCGTTGGCCACCCTTGTGACCAACAAGGCTAAGTCCAAATACAATCCTCAAATGTCGCGGTCTGGAATACAGATACAACCCGAGATACTAGGAATCAAACTCAAAAGTATAATACTGAAATAAAACAATAACTATAGTAGACTCCCCAAAGCTCGGTCTACCCCACCTACACTCAATGTAGTGAACTTCTCAATCTTCAGGTACCTGAAAATGGGGGTCCCCCAAAGGGGCTCAGAAACAATCTGTAATAGCTACCCCTAACAGTGGGAACAACATGAGTGGGTCATGGGCAGCAAACAATGCTGGTATGGAAAACGCAGCCCATCGTCTACCGGGCCACACCAACTACTTTGTCGAATACATGCAGTTCATTTTTATAAAGCTGTAAACAAGCATAGTCTGATAATAACAAGTATCCATACAAGGACAATGATGTCACATAGAACAAGACACAGAAGGTCGAGTTAGCTGAACTGAAATTCTTTACTGATAGTCGGTCCACACATGGGACTGACAGTTATAACTGAATATCTGAAATAGTGGAGGTATAGTGACCTCGTTATAAAGAAAGGTTGGGTATAAAAACCCCAGGAGATGACGTAGTCAAACCCTGAACTGAATGGCGTGGGAAATAAGAACCCACTAGAGGAATAAAGTCTTCCTCGAACTGAAGGGCATTTGAATCCCGGAAGGAATAAAGTCTTCCTCCCAACTGAATGTTCCGTCGCGACGTAGTAGGAGACGACCTGAGACAGGTACAACTCCAGTAGCATGCATGGCCAGATCCAACTGGGCTCCTCAATCTCGAAGTATATAATTGTTAAGTGTCATATAAAGACGTTAAACAATACACAATGTGTATTGTCAATTATCACGTTTAGGATAATGACGTATGTTATAAAGTGAAGTTAGTGAGAGACTTGAGTACAAGTCCTCGGTATACTGAAACGCAGGTATTTAATCCACTGGTATAGTAGTGTTTGTATGCGTGGGACATACACGTTGTAGTCAGCAACAATCACGCACATAAAATAATACCACAGTGTGCAAGAGTAAAACAACAGTTTACATTAATTATCTTGGTCGTTATTTCAAAACAGATATAGCACACAAGCCAGTGTAATCCGTTAGAAAACAGGTTGCAAGAATCCCATACCGTTCACCGTAGACTGTACTTGTAAATTCCCGGTCAACGTCTGGTCAAACAAAGTCCTAGAATAGGATTAACTGAGAGGGTTAATTTATGTTACCCTTATATAATGATCCTATTGGATCTTTAAACAAATCTCTTATTTGTTATTTCATTTGAGGTTTATTTCTTTTTAATTACCTCATGATTTAATGTATAACTTATTTGTTATTCCTTTTGATTTATTTATAAATCCTTTAATGTACATATATGTATTCATATATTCATGTACTATATTTGTTGTTTATTTTAATTGTCTAAGTGACATAACAACTTATAATTTTCTTAACTATATTTAAATGTCTTACAATGACATAATATTCTTATAATCTCCTTATTCTCCTTTTAGTCATAAACAATACTTATTGTTTCTTTTTAACTTCCTTATAACTCATAAGCCATAGTTCTAATTCCATAATTCCTTTAATTAAAATTCTTTCTTCTAATTCCTCAAAATATCCATATAGGACCTATATTTATTTAAATCTAAATTATTACCCTTATATTTCGGTTATTTACAAATCAACCACATTAATTCATAAACTTTATATTTAAATTCTAATCTCATTATATTATAGAGTTTTAATTTCTTATTTAGCTAAATTACAAAACCACCCCTAATATTTTGGGTATAGCTTTTAAATATTATAACTCTCAAAAATTACAACTTAGCCCCTTAAATTTCGGCCAATATATATTTATTCCTTATAATTACAATCTAACCACCAAAATCTTATAACCTTTACATAATGTCATGTAAACTATAGTTTTAATTTTAATTCTCCATAAATGCCGAACATATATTATAAAATCTTAAATTACCAAACTAACCCAAAGAATTCGGCTTTGGTCTTGAACTTTCCATTAATTACATTTTCATCCCAAAACTTTATAATAGGTTCTTATAACTTATAAACTATAGTCTAAATATTAATTCCTTAAAATTTCAAAGTGAATCTAATAATTCTCTTAATTATGAATTCGCCCACTAATATTTCTAAACTTTCATAGCAACTTTTATAAATTACATAATAGCCCAAAACTTTATAAAGTGTTACTTAACACATGTTTAAATTATCTAAAATTCATAAACTTAATTCCTAACCTTATATTATTTCATAATTACACTAAGTACCCTTTAGCTCTCGGTTTTATACTAAACCCACTAAACTTTGTAAAAATTATACTTAAGCCACATAACTTAATTAATTAGCCATTTAAGCTCTAATAAAATATTTTTAACTCACAAAACTTTATGATATAAGTTTATATACCTAAGTAGGTCATTAATACCTATTTAAACTTAGGTATTCGGCCATATTATTTAGTGACCATATAGTATATAAAAGTGGATTTATATGTCATAATAAATGTACATAAATTCATATGAGTCATATAACTCATGTATAAATTATTGTAATGTCTTATATTATTCTTAGCTCAAAATAAGCATTTTTGCCCAAGACATTTCGGCCTAATTAATTTGTAACATAAATAAATTTTGTGACACAAAAATGTGTCTTAAGGTAAATATTTTCTATATATGTTATAGATTATATTTTTGGCATATAAAACCAAGTAGTTTCGGTATTAATTACCTAGGAGGTGTACATAATTTTTGTACAATTTTTAGAAGCTTAACAAAGCTTATAACATAAAGATTTACTTAGTAAACTTACTTCTTAACAAAGGTGGTTAAGTGCTTGAACTTCTTCTTGAATCTCCAAGCTTTCTCCTAGGTAAACTTGATGCTCCTCTTCGGTTTTATGCAAGAGGTGAAGGTGTTTAGGAGTTAGATCTTGAATAAAGATCTTAAGTAGATTTGGAAGTAGTTTTACAAGACTTTACCTTAGACTTTTCTCCTTATAAATTCGCCACTCCTAAGGTAGATGAAGAACAAGTTTTCCTTCATCAAAATGAAGAAGAAAAGAGACTTAGAAGAGGTAGAACTTGGTTACACACAAAAATGTGTTTTAAGGATTTCCAAGCTTTAAAACCTACCTTAAGATAACCTTGAGATGCTCCTTGATTTATGTTGGTTTGGACAACCTCCTTGGAGAACTAAATGTGGCCGAACCCACCTTGATATGCTAGGAAGAGTTTTGCTTCAAGACTTGCCAAGAAATGCTAGGAATTTACCTTAAAGAAGAAGTAGAAGTTAAACTCCATTAATGGACTTAAGAGCTTCAAAGGAAGAAGATGAAGCTAGAAGAGAGAGGAGAGAGCTTACCAAACCGTGCAAGAATTGTGCAAGGAGGGAAATGAGCTCACTCACGTATAAGGTAAGAATGCAATTTGGAATTGATTTTTGTTTGTCAATTTTTAATGTCATTTGACAATTCTTTTCCTTAGTTTAATTCATGTTTGATTGGCTCAATAAATGCCTCCTTTTCCAGCATAAAAACCGGCCATGTGGTGTGAGGTGTGACAGGCAAGAGTTGGAAGACAATTATTTTGGCTAGAAGACAAGGTGAGAAAAGGTGAGTTTATTCTTTGATTTTTCAATGTCACATGCTTGTCTTCTCCTTCATGTAGGTCACGAATTAAGGTCTGAATGGAGCTCAAAAACCGGCCATGAAGAGCCAAGGAAGAATGGAGATAGCTTAGTTTGTAAGAAAACAAAAAGAAGGAATCTTAGATCTACTTTTGCCTTTTTGCATTTGTTTTGTTCCTAGCTCACATGGCTTGTTCAATGCTAATTTCGACAGCTCTCTGGTCAAATGAGACCTACATACTTTGGCATTAAGTAATATAACACATGGGATGATGAGTCATCATGTTTTAAGCCTTTTATAAATTTTTAAAGCAAATTTTATACTAGTTTTTGCCCTTAAAATCGGCCCCTATAGAGACCTTGTTGACTAGTCACACCAACTGATTTAGAAGGTCATTTTAACCCTTTTTAAGATTACCAATTCGTGGCATGTCAAAAACTACAAGGTAATTGCGTAAAACGCATTTTCGTGACACCCGAAGGTGTGTTTTTGTGCTCTAAGGAAATTTTGGGAAACCAATTGTTTTTATGAGTTCCAAGTGTTTGTAAACACTTATTATAGTAAATAAACATATACTAAGATGTTACATTGAGTTATATGGGGTTATATCAACCCGTGACATAATTTACGGGCCATCGGGACACTCCCGGGCAAAAAGGAGCGCTAAGAAATCCTCCTTTGGTTTTTGCTGAATTTTGAGAAACCACTTCGTGGGTTCTCTTTAGAATGATAAATAATGATGTTAGGAACTCTAGGAATTAATTTTATAGGAGTTCGTGCCACCTCGGCACTCCTCCGGACTTTTCGTGCTTTAAGGAGCGGGTGTGAGCACTCCCGAGCATTTTGCGTATTTGACTGAATATAGCTTAGGGAATATATTTGTATATTCATATAATAATTGTATGACCATTTAGTTTGAATATTAGAGGGTCATACAAGGTCATGTTTGACCATATGCTTCTAAGGCGTTTTAGCGTTTATGGTGAAACGACTGTTTTTACGTAACGTTTTCATGCATGGGTTTGCATGCGTACGTGAAATGATTTATATTTGGATTATATTCCAATAAATAATGATTAATAATATTATTTAGATTTGGGGTATTTCAATCTACCCCCCTTAAAAAAGGACTTCGCCCCGAAGTCTCATATTTAAAGTATAAGGTTGTGGGGGAATCAAGTTCCACTAAGTATCCACAACTCAATCTAATTTTTAGGGATCAAGTCCCAAGTCTCTATATCCCTAAGTTCATAGTGTATATCAAGTACAACAGAATACTTGGAATGTCATAACATATACTTGCAGTGTAAAGCAAGGTAGTGAACACAATCACTTTTCATTTCAAATGGTGCAACGTAGTGCATATAATATTTCCATTGTAGTGTAATGAAGTACACATCAAGTAGAAGTACAAGGTACATTCAAACACAGTGTTACACAAGAACACATACAAGACAAGGTGTCACTGAATGCACAAAAGTGCAACACTGAAATGCACAAAAGTGCAACAACTGAAATGCACAAAAGTGCAACAACTGAAATGCACAAAAGTGCAACAACTGAAATGCACAAAAGAACAAATGCAATGCACAAAGGTGCAACAAAGTGCACACTAAACTCAAAAATGAAAAAGGCTCTACCCCCCAAAAAGAAGGGGTACGCCCCCGTACCCTAGCCTAAAGTGCTAGTCGGTAAATAATGAGGGGAACTCGCTCGCATATCGCTTCGAGTTCCCATGTGGCCTCTTCCACATCGTGGTTCGACCAAAGACCCTTCACGAGGCTCACAGACTTGTTTCGAGTCTCTCGTTCTTCTATCTAAGATTCTTTGCGGTGTTTCCACATACCGCATTGTTGGTTCTAAAGAGAGTGTCTCTGGTTGTAGAACATGAGAAGGATGAGGCATGTATTTCTAAGCTGAGACACGTGAAAAACATTGTGTACTTTGCCCAACTCGGCTGGCAAATCAAGTCGATATGCCACTAGGCCCACCGCTCTATGATAGCGTAGTAGGGTCCTACAAATTTCGGGCTTAGCTTGCCCTTCTGACCAAATCTGAATACACCCTTCATGGGTGAAACTCGTAGAAATACCTGGTCGCCAACTGCGAACTCAAGGTCTCGTCGCCTCTCATCAGCATGATTTCTGTCTGTCCTGTGCTGCTTTCATATTGTTTCTGATCTGCTGAACTTCTGCCTGGACTTGCTCCAAGTACTCAGGCCCAATGATGACGGTCTCACTAGACTCGTCCCAGCATAAGGTGTGCGGCATGGTCTGCCATATAAAGCCTGAAAAGGTGACATCTGTATAGAGGCGTGATAGCTGTTATTGTAAGCAAACTCGATGAGATGTAATCTATCTATCCAGCTGCCCTGAAAATCCAAGGCACATGCTCGTAGCATGTCCTCTAAGGTCTGAATAGTCCTCTCTGACTGACCATCTGTCTGAGGATGAAATGCTGTGCTAAGCTTCAATTCAGTGCCAAGTGCCTCGCGAGTAGCTCGCCAGTATCGTGAGAGAAATCTAGTATCTCGATCTGAAACAATAGTCTTTGGAACTCCATGATGTCTGATAATCTCTTTCTCAAATAGCTCTGCTAACTTTGGCACTTTCCAAGTGTCCTTCATCGGAATAAACCTAGCAACCTTAGTCAGTCGATCAACAACAACCCAAATCATATTAGGCCTCCTCTCGTAGGTGGTAGTCCCACCACGAAGTCCATGGAGATATCATAAAACTTCCACTCTGGAACTGGCATAGACTGTACCATACCTCCTGGTCGTCTATGTTCGAATTTCACTTTCTGACAAGTGAGACATCGAATCACATACTCTGTCACGTCGCCCTTCATACCACTCCACCAGAAATACCTCTTTAGATCTTTGTACATCTTAGAAGCTCCTGGATGGACAGATGTGGTAGAAGTGTGGGACTCTCGAAGAATATGCTCCTTTATATCTGTGCTGTCTCTGGGAATACACAATCTTCCCTTCAATCTGATGAGTCCATCATCATGTAACTGGAACTCATACTTTCCACCTCAAATGTACCGTCAGTCAACTTCTGACTGATCTCCATCATTCGCTGATCACTCTGCTGTGCTCTGCGTATGTCGTCCATAAGACTCGAGCTAGCCACAATGGCATTAAGAGAATATGCTCGTCGACTCAATGCGTCTGCTACAACATTAGCTTTCCCTTCCTTGTACTGCAAATCAATGTCATAATCCTTAAGAAATTCAACCCATCTTCTTTGTCTCATGTTTAACTCCTTCTGGGTGAATACATATTTCAAACTCTTATGATCCGAAATACGGTCATCTGGACACCATACAGGTAGTGGCGCCAGATCTTCAAGGCAAAAACAATAGCTCCAAGCTCCAAGTCATGTGTGGGATAGTTTTCCTCATGTTTCTTCAACTGTCGGGAAGCGTAGGCGACTACCTTCCCATTCTGCATGAGTACACACCCTAATCCCCTACCTGATGCATCACAGTAAACTTCATAACCCTCTGTGCCTTCAGGTATAGTCAAAACTGGTGCTGATGTCAAAGCATTCTTCAGAAGCTCGAATGAGGTCTCACATTCAGTAGTCCATGTGAAAGGTGCATCCTTCTTCATTAAGCTGGTCATAGGTTTGGCTATTTTGGAGAAGTCTCTGACAAACCTTCTGTAGTATCCTGCTAAACCAAGGAAACTCCTGATGTCCGTAACTGTCTTTGGCCTAGGCCAAGTGCGAACTGCTTCTATCTTTGCTGGATCCACTGCGATCCCAGCATCAGAGATAACATGTCCTAAAAAGGAAACTCTGTCCAACCAAAACTCACATTTGGAGAACTTAGCATAAAGCTGGTTCTCCCTTAAGATCTGAAGTGTATGTCGAAGGTGACTCTCATGCTCTTCTTTAGACTTTGAGTAGATTAGGATGTCATCGATGAATACAACCACGGTCTTATCCAACTGCTCTCTGAATAATCTGTTCATCAAATCCATGAAGACTGCAGGTGCATTTGACAAGCCAAAGGCATAACCGTAAACTCATAGTGGCCATACCGTGTTCTGAAGGCTGTCTTTTCTATGTCTTGCTCCCTGATGGGTATCTGATGGTAGCCTGATCTCAAATCGATCTTCGAAAATACTTTTGCTCCTCTCAACTGATCAAACAAATCATCAATCCGTGGTAGTGGATATTTGTTCTTCACCGATACTGCATTAAGCTCTCTGTAATCAATACATAAACGAAGGCTTCCATCCTTCTTCTTCACAAAAAGGCTGGTGCTCCCCAAGGAGATACGCTAGGTCGTATGTATCCCTTGTCCAATAAATCTTTCAGCTGCTCCTTCAGCTCAGCCATCTCTGCTGGTGCCATACGGTACGGTGCCTTAGCTATGGGACCGGTACCTGGTAGTAATTCGATGGAGAACTCTACCTCTCTGGATGGCGGTAAGCCTGGAAGTTCCTTTGGAAAAATATCTGGAAATTCCGACACCACTGGCATAGCTGGATCAAAATCAGGGTCATGCTCTACATCCTGAACATAACATAGTATACCTCCTTCTGCTTCCTGACGTGCTGTACATGGACATAGCAGATATAACTTTTATCGATGGTGCCCTAGGGCTCTGACGGTAAGATACTGTCACTCCTGATGGGCTCTTAAGCAACAGTCTGCGCTCTGCACAAAGAATGCGGCCTCTGTGCCGCCCCAGCCAGTCCATCCCGGCTATAACATCGAATCCTAGACCTCTGAACTCAATAAGGTCAATAGGAAATTCCTCCTCCTTAATACTGATAGTGGCTCCTCTATAAAGACGAGTGCAACTGATCTTCTCCTTAGACGGGAGTGCCACCTTAAAATCAGGTAACTCTACTGCGTCTAGCCCAACTTCCCCGCAAGCGTAGGCGAAACGAAAGTATGTGAGGCTCCGGAGTCGAACAGTACTAATGCATCCACTCCATTAACCGGAAAGGTACCAGTGAGAATCGAGCCGCCTTGCGGGCCTCCTCCTCAGTAAGTATACTTAAGGCACCTTCCGTCTCCTTAGCACAACCTAATAACAGAATCTGAGTAAGTACTTTGATACATGATGGGGTCTAAAGACATTCACTTTCACAAACAATAATGCTTCATTGATGAGATGATCTCCTTTCTGAAGTCCAAAAACAATTACAAACTAGTACTTTCTAAAGGTTAAACTTAATCTTCCTGGTCTCATGTGAGTGGTGTTTATCACTGTCGAAGGTGCTGTGTTTAGCTTAATCCTTTTAATTCCATGGTATAGCAACCTTGACTTTCCACCCATTATCAAAACATCTCCTGAACTCAATTATTTTCTTTGCAAGGTCCACACGCTTCTGCTCGCCATAAAGGAACTCTGCGTCATCTCCAATTGACAAAGAATACTGGTATTCCCTGTTCAAGGGACCCTTTTGTTTCATCATTGTCCTGGTGTAGTCCTAAACGGCCTCCTTCTTCATAGAAGTTGATGATACATAGATCAGCCCTTAGATTGGGAACTGGATCTTCTTCTAGTGTTGAGCTGTATTAACTGCTTGTTCCACAATTGGTAAAAATTCTTCTGGGATTTTTGGTACTTGTGCTCCATCTCCATTTCTTGTATCTGGTAGGTTTTTGTGTAAGGATTCCAATCTTTCCTAAGCACATCATTTTCAGCTTCATTTTTGATCCTCCTGGAAATTCTGGAGTGTAGAACCCTCCTGGTCCTGCTCCCAATTCTTGACACTTTCTGATGATTGCAATTTGTGTCTCCGGTGTTAGGTATCCTTTGAGTAATATCAAACCTGGTTGGATAACCTTACATTGTTCGTTCCCTGGTTCTTGTACTTTGATAATGTTTTCTCCAGGGAGGGCGGTGAGGGGATAGGAAAGCATATCTTATAGCTTCCTACGTGGTTTAAATTTTACTAGTGAGTCTTACTAATTCTTTCCTACTCAATTAGGCAATCAAGGCATGCAAGCACTCATTCACATCATCCATTGCTCAATAATAGGTTCACATGGTTTAGAATTACCTGGGTTAGTAGAAGGACCAGCCTCATCTGAGCGGTCCATGACATGTAGGGCGGGTCCCGATGCTGGGCCCTTGCCCTTATACCCTGAGCCTGGTTGGTTGGTGGAGGGCGAGTATCGCTAGCTCCATTCTTAGGGCCGGTGTTGGCTTTCCCGGGCGGTAGTTCCTGCTCTCCGGGTTTCGGATACACTCGAAGGCACGATGCCCGAGTATCTGACAGTAGCGGCACATGACTTTCTCCCCCTGGCAGTCCACGCCGGGGTGATCCTTTCCGCACTGTTTACAGTTGAAACGGCGGACATATACTTCTGGCCCGTGTTTGAGCCATGTCCAGAACCTAATACAATCAAGGTCAATTATACATTCCAAAGGTACTGAAGTAATCACAAAAGTCTCAAAATTTAACTTAGAGTGCCTACCCTTAGGTGGGTAGGTTTTCTGTGAAGTTGCGCTCCGTAGGTTCCTGACTGGGGGTTCCCAGTAGTTTGGTTCCCCTTCCCTTGATAGGACCCCTGTCCTTTCTGATAGGGTTTGTTTCTTTTGTTGGAGTTCCCCTGCTTGGCATCTTCGCCACCAGGTCCGTCCTTCCTCTTTTGGGAGCTCAAAGCATCCCTTCTTACAAGTGATCTCCACTACGGAGGCAGCATGATAGCATTCCTGAAATCTCAAGTATTAATCTCCAAATCTCCCATGATGGGGTATAGTATGTAATAAGATTTCCAACTGATTTATGTCTTCCTGTTTTACCTGCAAACTGGTGGGGATGATTGGTCCCATCCCAAACTGAAGTCGAGGGCTCAGTCCCCCGTAGAATCGGTCGACCAACACCTGGTCCGAGTATCCTATGCCGGGGGTATAGTCTGAGTAGCGAAGTGAACTTCGCATAGTACTCATCCACTGACATCTTCCCCGTCTGCTCCAAGGCGTCAAACTCCCGAGTCTTCACCATCCTGGTGTGGGCCGGGTAGTATTTGCCCCTAAGTAGTGCAGTGTAATGTCCCCAAGTAAAGCTGGGTCATCCAGGTGGTCGGCTTTCACCATGTTCCACCAATCTCTAGCTGCATCCTTCAGATAAAAGGCAGCAAGTCTTACTTTTTCCCTAGCTGGGACTGCAAGCGTCTCGAACGCTGTCTCCATCTCCATGATGTAGGTCTCCAAGTGAGCAGGGTCAGTCTGCCCCTTGAATGCAGTTGGCCTCAGATCAGCCAAACTCTTCACCCAATCTCTCTCTCTGGGTGGTGGTGGTGGAGGTAGCTGCTGCTGCTGTCCAACCCCCGCCTGTGCGAATGCCTGAGCGATTAAGGTGGCAATGTCTGCCAGCCTGACGTTTGGCTCCTCATCAGCCTGTCCACGTCGTCCTCCTCTTCCCGACATCTGCAGGATGTTGAGGTATATTAGGCACTGTGGTCAAATCCTGGTCTTGGATAGTGGTCTAAGTAAAACTAACTTAAACTCTTTCAATACTATCTCTCAACCCTTAACCTAAGTCTTAGATATCCTAATCTCGGTGTATCCTTGTATCCAGAGCGTAACTACGCTCTGATACCATTTTTGTAATACCCCAACCCGAAATCCAATAAACTGAACGGCGATCACTCCCAAATAAAATACAACTGCAGCGGAAATAAATACAACAACCGGGCGGTATTACAATGCCGTTGGCCACCCTTGTGACCAACAAGGCTAAGTCCAAATACAATCCTCAAATGTCACGGTCTGGAATACAGATACAACCCGAGATACTAGGAATCAAACTCAAAGTAAAATACTGAAATAAAATAATTAACTAATAGTAGACTCCCAAAGCTTGGTCTACCCCACCTACACTCAGTGTGGTGATCTCCTCAACTTCAGGTACCTGAAAAATGGGGGTGCCCCCAAAGGGGCTCAGCAAACAATGCTGGTATGGAAAACGTGCAGCCCATCGTCTACCGGGCCACACCAACTACTTTGTCGAACACATGCAGTTCATTTTATAAAGCTGTAAACAAGCATAGTCTGATAATAACAAGTATCCATACAAGGACAATAATGTCACATAGAACAAGACACAGAAGGTCGAGTTAGCTGAACTGAAATTCTTTACTGATAGTCGGTCCACACAATGGGACTGACCGTTATAACTGAATATCTGAAATAGTGGAGGTATAGTGACCTCGTTATAAAGAAAGGTTGGGTATAAAAACCCCAGGAGATAACGTAGTTAAACCCTGAACTGAATGGCGTGGGAAATAAGAACCCACTAGAGGAATAAAGTCTTCCTCGAACTGAAGGGCATTTGAATCCCGGAAGGAATAAAGTCTTCCTCCCAACTGAATGTTCCGTCGCGACGTAGTAGGAGACGACCTGAGACAGGTACAACTCCCGTAGCATGCATGGCCAGATCCAACTGGGCTCCTCATTCTCGAAGTATATATTGTTAAGTGTCATATAAAGACGTTAAACAAAAACACAATGTGTATTGTCAATTATCACGTTTAGGATAATGACGTTTGTTATAAAGTGAAGTTAGTGAGAGACTTGAGTACAAGTCCTCGGTACTAACTAGTATACTGAACAGCAGGTATTTAATCCACTGGTATAGTAGTGTTTGTATGCGTGGGACATACACGTTGTAGTCAGCAACAATCACGCACATAAAATAATACAACAGTGTGCAAGAGTAAAACAACATTTTACATTAATTATCTTGGTCGTTATTTCAAACAACAGATAGCACACAAGCCGGTGTAATCCGTTAGAAAACAGGTTGCAAGAATCCCATACCGTTCACCGTAGACTGTACTTGTAAATTCCCGGTCAACGTCTGGTCAAACAAAGTCCTAGAATAGGATTAACTGAGAGGGTTAATTTATGTTACCCTTATATAATGATTATTGGATCTTTTAACAATTCTTATTTGTTATTTCATGTGAGGTTTATTTCTTTTAATTACCTCATGATTTAATGTATAACTTATTTGTTATTCCTTTTGATTTATTTATAAATCCTTTAATGTACATATATGTATTCATATATCATGTATTTGTTGTTGTTATTTTAATTGTCTAAGTGACATAACAACTTATAATTTCTTAACTATATTTATATGTCATACATGACATAAAATTTTATAAGTATTATTCTCCTTTTAACCATAATAATATTTATTGTTATCCTTTAATTCCTTATAACTATATAAGCCATAGTTCTAATTCCATAATTCCTTTAATCAAAATTCTTTCTTCTAATCCTCCAAATATCCATGTAGGACCTATTAATTTTAAATCTAATTATTACTCTTATTTTCGGTTATTTACAAAACAACCACATAATTCATAAACTTTATATTAAATTCTAATCTCTTTATTATAGAGTTTTAATTTCTTATTTAGCTAAATTACAAAGCCATCCCTAATATTTTGGTATATAGCTTTTAAATATTATAACTCTCAAAAATTACAACTTAGCCCCTTAAATTCTCGGCTTAATAATTATTTCTTATAATTACAATCTAACCACAAAATCTTATAACTTTTACATAATGTCATATAAACTATAGTTTTAATTTTAATTCTCCATAAATGCTAAATATTTATATATAAATTCTTAAATTACCAAACTAACCCAAACTAATTCGGCTTTGGTCTTGAACTTTCCATTAATTACATTTTCACCCCAAAACTTTATAATAGTACTTAATAACTTATAAACTATAGTTTAAATATTTAATTCCCCAAAATTCGAAAGTGAAAGTGAACTTCCTAATTCTCTTAATTATGAATTCGCCACATTATAATTCCAAACTTTCATAACAACTTTTATAAATTACATAATAGCCCAAAACTTTATAAAGTTATTTTAAAGCTTGTTTAAATTATCTAAATTCATAAACTTAATTCCTAACCTTATATTATATTATAATTACACAAACAGCCCTTTAGCTCTCGGTTTTAATATAAGTACACTAAACTTTGTAAAAATTACATTTAACCCACATAACTTAATTAATTAGTCATTTAGACACTAATAGAATATTTTTAACTCACCAAACTTTATGATATAAATTTATATACCTAAGTAGCTCATTAAAATCCATTTAACACATAAACATTCGGCCATATTTATTGGTGACCATATAGTATAAAAGTGGATTTATATGTCTAGATAATTATAAATAAATTCATAGGAGTTATATAACTCATGTATAAATTATTGTAATGTCTTATATAAATTCTAAGCTCAAAATAAAGAATTTTTGCCTGATAATTCGGCCTAAAATATATTGTAACATAACTAAAATTTGTGACACAAAAATGTGTCTTAAGGTAAATATTTCTTATATGTTATAGGTTATATTTTTGGCATATAAAACCATATAGTTTCGGTATTATTTAACCTAAGGGTGTACATAATTTTTGTACAATTTTTAGAAGCTTAACAAAGCTTATAATATAGGATTTTACTTAGTAAACTTACTTCTTAACAAAGGTGGTTAAGTGCTTGAACTTCTTCTTGAATCTCCAAGCTTTCTCCAAGGTAATATTGATGCTCCTCTTCGGTTTTATGCAAGAGGTGAGGAGTGTTTAGGAGTTAGATCTTGAATAAAGATCTTAAGTAGATTTGTAAGTAGTTTTACAAGACTTTACCTTAGACTTTTCTCCTTATGAATTCGGCACTCCTAAGGTAGATGAAGAACAAGGTTTCCTTCATCAAAATGAAGAAGGAAAGAGACTTAGAAGAAGTAGAACTTGGTTACACATAAAAATGTGCTTTAAGGATTTTCAAGCATTAAAACTACCTTAAGATAACCTTGAGATGCTCCTTGGTTTAATGTTGGTTTGGACAATCTCCTTGGAGAACTAAGTGAAGCCGAACACACTTGTTATGCTAGGAAGAGTTTTGCTTCAAGACTTGCCAAGAAATGCTAGGAATTTACCTTAAAGATGAAGATAGAAGTTAAAACTCCATTAATGGACTTAAGAGCTTCAAAGGAAGAAGATGAAGCTAGAAGAGAGAGAGGAGAGAGACCAAACCGTGCAAGAATTGTGCAAGGAGGGAAATGAAGCTCACTCACGTAAATGAAAGAAGCATTTGGAAATTGATTTTGTTTTGTCAATTTTTAATGTCAATTGACAATTCTTTTTCCTTAGTTTATTACCTTGATTATTGGCTCAATAAATGCCTCCTTTCCAGCATGAAAACCGGCCATGTGGTGTGACTAAGCAAGAGTTGGAAGGACAATATTTTGGCTAGAAGACAAGGTAAGAAAAGGTGAGTATATTCCTTTGATTTTTCAATGCTACTTGCTTCTTCCTTCATGTGGAGTCACGAAATGGAGGTCTGAATGGGTTCAAAAACCGGCCATGAAGAGCCAAGGAAGAAGCATGGAAGGTCACTTAGTTATTAAGAAAGCAAAAGAAGAGAATCTAGATCTACTTTTTGCTTTTAGCATTTTGTTGTATCTAGCTCACATGGCCTTATTCCTAAGCATAATTTCGACAGCTCTCTGGTCCAATAAGACCTACATACTTTGACATTAAGTAATATAACACATGGGATGATGAGTCATCATGTTTTAAGCCTTTTATAAATTTTTAAAGCAAATTTTATACTAGTTTTTGCCCTTAAAATCGGCCCCTATAGAGAGCCTTGTTGACTAGTCACACCAACTGATTTAGAAGGTCATTTTAACCCTTTTTAAGATTACCAATTCGTGGCATGTCAAAAACTACAAGGTAATTGCGTAAAACGCATTTTCGTGACACCCGAAGGTGTGTTTTGTGCTCTAAGGAAATTTTGGGAAACCAATTGTTCTTATGAGTTCCAAGTGTTTGTAAACACTTATTATAGTAAATAAACATATACTAAGATGTTACATTGAGTTATATGGGGTTATATCAACCGTGACATAATTACGGGCCATCGGGACACTCCCGGCCAAAAAGGAGCGCTAAGAAATCCTCCTTTGGTTTTTGCTGAATTTTGAGAAACCACTTCGTGGGTTCTCTTTAGAATGATAAATAATGATGTTAGGAACTCTAGGAATTAATTTTATAGGAGTTCGTGCCACCTCGGCACTCCTCCGGACTTTTCGTGCTTTAAGGGAGCGGGTGTGAGCACTCCCGAGCATTTTGCGTATTTGACTGAATATAGCTTAGGGAATATATTTGTATATTCATATAATAATTGTATGACCATTTAGTTTGAATATTAGAGGGTCATACAAGGTCATGTTTGACCATATGCTTCTAAGGCGTTTTAGCGTTTATGGTGAAACGACTGTTTTTACGTAACGTTTTCATGCATGGGTTTGCATGCGTACGTGAAATGATTTATATTTGGATTATATTCCAATAAATAATGATTAAATAATATTATTTAGATTTGGGGTATTTCAGGAACTTAAGAGGGAGTGAGGAACACGGGCCTGACTCGGTCATGCCTGTTAAGGAAAAGGGGGGTCGGTATAGAAAGCAGATCCGACTTCCGCTTAAGGACTGTCTTTCGACTTGTTGCCTAGGGTGGCTGCTGGCTTCATCTATATTGGGACATCAGTCAAAGGTAGAGGCATTAAGATGGTGCAGGTAGGATTATCTAAATCCTAAATTATAAGGATAAAGTTGTCTATTCCAACAAATTGAGGTTAATAGCTCATTGGGTAGGGTTGCTTTTGACCCGACAAAATAAAACATTGAGGTAAGATACACATCTTTCTATTTAAAGAGTGGTTTGTATTCTAAGATAAGATAAGGTTTGAGATAGTTGCAAACCATTCCTTTTAAAGGATGTTGTATTGATTGTAAGACTGAGATAAGCTACTTTATTCCTTTTTAAAGGATGGTTGTTTCCTAAGACTAGGTAAGACTAAGATTGAGGTAAGAACAAGGAGGGGAGAATGAGACCTGGAAAGGCCTGACGGCCTGACCATGATGAGATGAGGTGACACACTAGTCAGCCGGGAACTGAACTTGGATGAAATACCCAATGAAATAAATATCCACAACGGTACAACCTACTACAACAATAACAACGAACAGTACGAGTATGGACACCTATAACAACCCACGGGGAGAGAAAACCTAGGAGATCGCTCAGTGATCCGAGCAAAACACTACACAAGTGATAACATACAAGGAATATATTATAAAAACAATGGAGACTGTTACGGAACTGTTTCCAGCAGGAATGGGATAAAACTCCCAGAATGAACACTAAGGATTCCAGTAATAAACATTCTTCGTGGGAGATACTGGTAAACCCTGGAAACAAGGATAAAAGAAATGAACGTAAGCTATAACCTACAAAGGATTAAAGACGTACACCCTGGAAAAGAAAGCTCAGAGGACTACCCCCACAGAGCGGGCATAGTCGAGCCGAACAAACTGATGGATGACAGTTAATACTGTTTGTCTAACTCATTAACACCCACGTATGATTGATCATCAACGGGTGGCGTAGTCAACGGAAGTTGAACGAAGCGTTGAGATGGAAGTATAAGATGACAGGATGATATCCAACTTGGACACCGTAAGGCAAACGCCTAATACGAACCTAACCTTGATTGCTAAAAGACATAAGTCTAGTAAAATGACAGTATTTTCGAGGACACTAAGTAACCTCAGATCACTTGAATAAACTTCAATAGCAGGAAGTAGGATGCAGCAACTTACCATGATACCCGGTTACTACATTTAATATGTAACATAACGGTGGATAGTGTTCAAAGAACCAGAAACTTAGGAGGATAACCTACAGATGAGTAAGATTATAAGAAGTGAACCGAGCACGACACTCACTCAATGACATTAAGCACAAAGAGCCTGCGAGCCAAGGATGTTAACCACATCAGAGCCCGAGGCACAGTAAGTTGTAAGGGAGCTTATTTGAGCTATGAACGAACTACAATTCGTAGACATGAACGGTTACCAAACCTATAATTTAGATTGTGTAAGAATTGCCAGGAAAGGGCACCAATGAGAATAAGGGGATAATGCTAAGGACAGGGGTGGGAAAACGAACCATTCCTTTTAGGGTGGGGATACCTCTCCTTGTTGTGAGGCCATGAGTGGGAATAAACCCCTCAAAAAGGGCTTTCACTTATTAGAGATATAATACGCTTTGGTTAGAGAATGGAAAATGTGAACCTCGAGAGACTACCTTTAAACATACTAGATACACTTGAGGAATAAGGAAGGCTACAGAGACAGACCTCATATCCAACACCCAGGATGTAAGGATCAGTAATCGTCAGAGATTAACATGGTGAGTGCACAGAA